>JACCIZ010000330.1:0-64451 GCA_025506415.1 Flaveria robusta
TTTATTTTGTTGATTAAAGTGCTATACACACTTTTCTTTGAGCTCTTTGTATTTGTTTATGCTTTTCGAGGTAATTATCATACCATAACCTTACACTTCCGGTGAATGTTTGCATAAGCATGTGTCACTAGTCATGTATCTCTAAAGGCGTAAAGATGGTCCTTCGGGTCTTGTTTCCTATTGTGCTTCACCATGTTAGAAGGGACTTTAAGCTTTTTAGGGAGGTCGCCTCTACTATTTCTTTGGATAAACTTCAAGGAATCAGTTGCATTACTTGAAGGTAAACTATCATACCATAACCTTACACTAGTCATGTATCTCTAAAGGCGTAAAGATGGTCCTTCGGGTCTTGTTTCTTATTTTGCTTCACCATATTAGAAGGGACTTTAAGCTTTTTAGGGAGGTGCGCCTCTACTGTTCCTTTGTATAAACTTCAAGGTATCAGTGGAATCATTAGTTTGATATGGAAGCAAAAGAGGATCTATGGTTTCTTTTAGGGTTGTATGCACCAAAAGGCTAGCATTCGTTTGGATTGATGCATGAAGGGGGGGTAGTTGGATTCTCCTTCCATGACTAAGCCTAGTGGGAGCTTGGAGAGGTCTGAATTAGTTCCCTTCTTTTGGTAGGAGGGAAAGGGTTTATGGCTACAAATAAGGACAATGCAAACGAATCTATAGTAGAGGGTTCTCTGTTGGTTGCATTGTAACCTTTGGCTTGATCCCCTTACCCCGAGCCGTAACAAGGTTTTTGTCAGTCAGTTAGAGATGTTCATTAAATTGAATCGAATTGAAGTTAATCAAATTTTGAAACTTTCAAACTACATTCGAATTTGATTGGAATCCAAAAAGATAAGTTGAATTTAAAATTTTCAAACAAGATTCAAATTCGATTCTTATTTGAAAAAAATTCCAAATTTGATTAGTATTTAATAAAATAAAAAATTAACCGAATAATATTTTTAAATTCATTTAAAATATCCAATTTTAAATGATCAAATAAAAAAAAAACATAACATGTAAATATTTCAAGTGTCAAATAAGACAAAAGTTACCAATTAGGATTAAAATTTTTAGATTATATATTTTTGTAATTTTTTTTTTCTTAATTTCTTATTTTCATATTAATAAATTAATATAAAAAAAAATAAGTATAAGTGAGTGTATTTCTATTTCAAAATTCGAATCCAATCGAATTGCAAATCACCAATTCGAAATTCGATTTGAATTCGATAATTAGACTTTGAATCAAATCAATTTTGAGTTTTTTCGAATCCGATTAGATATTGAACACCCCTAGTTAGAGTCTCCCTTTCTACCAACTAGTGAATCAAAAGACAACCTACATCTTACTATGTCTGGTTTTTCCTCCTTGTCTAGCTTACCATGAAATCGTAACTTGCCTTTGTTACTTTTCACAAAATCTAGCGTGTTATTTGCTTATCCATGTGTCTCTTTTACGAAACCTGATTAATTTTCCACTAATTTTTATTTTTTATATTAGTCATTCCCCACAAGTATGGACAAGTATAGGAGCCTTCGCACAAGCCTTTACTCGTAGAGAGTTTCAATAAACCTTCAACATGATCTGCTCATAGGTTTGTGGATTAAGACGGTGGTCCCAGAATAGCGCCAATGTGAAATCAGCTAGAGTAAATGGATTTTCTTGACAAGTGTCGTAAAGAACTTTATGAACTTCATTCTTATAAAACCAAAACCATTAGTCTTGTCATAGTGAACCTCTAAGGGGTGTTGTGGCCAGCCTTTGGTGTGAGAATAAGATTCCGGCTAGGAAGGGGAATTGTAAGTGAGGTATATGCAAAGAGAGCAAGTAGTTAAGGTTGTATTAAATGTTCCTCTTCATGAAGAAGAAGATTATATAAATAATTCATTTCTCTTACCACACTAAAAAGAGTTCATCATGTCTAATGTGATTCTCGTCGTCCTATAGTCATTGTATAACGAGATTGTCAATAGTTTATTTAGTGGTCTAGGAGTCATGTCTTTATCTATTGTGTCCTTATCTGGGATGAAGATGCATATTTATTTCATTAAGGACAATTAATAATGCATATTTTTTACCATATTTTCATTGATTGTAAAGTGTGCATGTGCACTTGCCAGTCGGGTTTTCAATTACGAAGGTATGTTAATGTTGATAATGTCGTTTCCCTTCTAAAGAGTGGCTTTAACCATTGATCCTTCTTTTTAACCTTACATGTCCTCTTAGCATTCTTATTGTAGGCCCATAGATTTTATCTGTACCCAATTAACCCGCACGACCCAATCTCACCCGTATCCGAAGAAACCCGACCCGAACAACCAGTTACTCAAACAACTAAAACCGATTAAACATATTCTTATTCGGGTCGGGTTTCAGATAGACTTTATAACCTCAAAACCTGAACTGATTAACCTGAAATCAGAATAACCCGAACACCCATCATAATCAAGTAAATTGTTTGTATATGCTTGTTTAGAGTGTCTAATTGAGCAAATTGTTTGTATACAATATATATTTAAGCATATATTATAACTTATAGAAGTAAACGAATTAAAGTCCACTAATATTATAAGATTTCAAAAGAAACGTATTAAAATTACTAAATTTAATCTAATTGTTTAATACCCGAAACCCGACCCTAATAACCCGTTACCCGAACACCAAAACCGATTAAATCGAATGTTATTCGATTCGGGTTTCGGGTAGACTTTCAACACTAGAAAACCCGAAATAGATTAATTCGAACCCCGATACTAACCCAATCAACACCCCTATCTTATGGGTATGTTTCATAACAAGTGTGGGCCCTCTCATCCTTATGGGCTGGTTGAACCTTCTGTTCAGATCCCCCATGTCCATTACACTAATTATTTATGATTGGGCTAATAGACTTCTCGAACCCTTTCCTCCACAGTTTATTATAAGCTTTGCATTTGTCTTCTCAAGGCCATCATGTCTGTTAGGTCGAAAAGACATTTATCATTATGTTTTCCTCGATATCAATGGCTATCATTTAAACCATTTGTTTTTCTTCTTAGTCTTTTTTTTCTTATTTCCATTTCGCTTTTCTTATATTCAATAGGAAGCTACGTGTTTTCTAAGGTCCACGTGTGATAATGTGATTAACACATGCTTCACACGCGCTTTAAGCATTTCATGCTTGTTATTGAAACAATCCTTCTAATTATAAATTGGGCTTCTACCCTTTTGTATTTCTTATTCTTTATTTCTTGCTTCATATTCTAGGTGATTATATCATTTAAGCACCGATTTTCTAGTTAGTTCTTCATCTTTTCTTCTACAATGAAACGTAATTATGTTGGAAAGGTTGTGTCGACCCTATCCAAAGCGGACATTCTCCTATTTTACCAGCGCTATTGTATTCCTTCTCATGAAATTTGACATTGTCTCGTTAGAATGACACCACTTTCAGTGACTTGATGGTAATCTATACACATACCTTTTCTTTTTCGAATATTCGATACCCCCTGTCATCCTTCAAATCTGATTTCCCACAACATTATCAACTGAATTTCTCCTAAGCCCATCAACTAGGGATTCTTAGGATCACCCATTTCAAAAGTTCCTATCGATGTTATGAAAGGGTTGCTATGTACCCTTTTTTTCCGTCCATTCTACCGAATTAAAGCCGACATTGATTGGTTTACCTCCGAGCTTCATTGGATGCTCACATTCAAGCAAACAATTCCTTTGGAATATTTTTCCTTGTTGTAATGTCTCAGAGAAGATTGACGATCCAACTCCACATGATTCTGCCATTCTCCATCGGTTGTATGACCTTCTCACAAAAAATCCATAACAGTTGCCGCTTATCCTAAGCCCTTTCCGGTAATGGTGGGTATGAGTCAAATTTGAGACACACCTCTTTAGCATCTCGTGGCACATGGGGGCGGCAAAGGTTCATGCATGTTTTCCTTAATTGATTTAAGTTACTATGTGTATTCTATTGCCAACTAGAAGGACTATTATGGCAATTCACCAAACTTGATTTCATTATAAGCAACCACCCATCCTATCACTTGCATATCCCTAAACTAACTCCACTATCATCTAAGCTACATCGGCAACCTTAGCTTCCTTTCCTTTCCTTTCCCCGTCCGCAAGTGTGCAACTCCAGTGGCAATCGTGGGTCCCTCGGCAACCCCGTAATCGCTACACGATAGCTTTGTCATCCAGATCGTTGGTCACTGACGTTTCAAACCCTAGTCGGTGACACAACAAGCACCGTAACCACCGCCATCCTCCGGCATTCATGGTTAGCATTAGCATCGGTGGAGTCCTATCTCTATCTAAGTCGAGCATTGGGTGGGGCTGTTAGTGTATCAGATGACAATCATAGAAAATACAAAGTGTATAATCGAACAAGTAGCAGCCAAAATGGTTTCTTATTAATACTTCAGTTGGCACAGCTTACAAGATGAAACAAAAGAGATTTCTATTTGATTATTATGGCTAACCCATGACTGCTTTAAATAGAAGAAAAACAAACAAAACATGCTGAATAAAAGTAACGTCCACCAGATAATCAACAACAACCAAACGGTTATATTCCAGCCTTTATCTCCGAGAAACTGGGTCAACATTAACCATACTCTCCCCTTAATGTTGACTTCTTCCTTCAAGTCCTCAATTCCGACAAGATTCCTCATTTCAGTAAACTTCACCCGAGGTAATGCTTTGGTCATAATATCAGCCTTCTGCAGCTCACCGCTTACATGTTCCACATCAATTTGTTCCCGTTCCACACACTCACGAATGAAGTGATATTTAGTGTCAATGTGCTTACTTCTACCGTGGAAAACAGGGTTTTTCATCAAGCTATAGCAGACTCATTCAACCAAGAGTTTAAACCTTTGAGCCTTAACTCCTATGAGATCACTGACCAAGTTTCTTAACCACAAACCTTGCATGCAGCAGAAGTTGCTGCCATAAACTCCGCTTCACACGAACTCAAAGCAACTGTTCGTTGTTTTTGTGATGTCCATGTTATCAAATTTCCAGAATAGTAAAAGACTATCCGGTGGTGCCTCTCCGGTCATCCAAATCAGTTCCGTGGCTGCTATCACTATAACCCACGAGCTTTCCATCACCGTTTCTCTTAAACTTCAGCCCATACTTCGTAGTACCTTTTACATACCTGATTATTTTTACTGCTGCCAGATGACTTTCTTTTGGATTCTGCATGTACTTGCTCACAACACCTACTGAGTAACACAAATCAGGTCTCGTGTGAATTAAATATCGAAGACTACCAATGATCTTTCGATAGTTGTTGCATTTACCACCTTTCCTCCTTCATCTTTGGTCAGTTGTAGTTTGGCCTCCATGGGATATTGCGAACTGTTACAGCTGATCAACCCAACTGTTTTAAGAAGTTTCTCAGCATACCCCTCTTGGGTGAGCAAGATCCCATCTTTCTTTCGGGCTACTTCAATCCCCAAATAATATGACAACAGACCCATATCACTCATATCGAATACCGCCTTCATTTTCTTTTAAATTCCTCAACACCCTTTTCACTTGAACCGTGATTATGAGATCATCGACATACACCCCCACAATGAGAATTAAATTGGGTTTGTGTACCTTGTAGACAGCCTGTTCATGTGCACACTTGGAGAATCCCAATTCCTTGAATGCTTTATCTAACCGCAGTTCCACGCCCTGGGAGCCTGCCTCAAGCCGTAAAGAGCTTTGTTCAGCCTATAAATCATGTCTTCTTTACCTTTGATCATGTAGCCATCAGGTTGTTTGACGTATACTTCTTCTTTAAGGTCCCCGTTCAGAAAAGTGGACTTGACATCCATGTGATGTACAAGCCACTTTTCTTTCGCCGCCAAAGCAAGAAGCAGCCTGATGGTTTTGATCCGAGCAACAGGAGCAAATGCTTCTTCAAAATCAATTCCTTTTTCTTGAACGTAACCTTTAGCAACAAGTCGAGCCTTGTGCTTAGTTACATTGCCAGCTGCTTCTTTCTTGAGTTTAAACACCCATTTTAACCCTATTGCCTTTTGGTTTGATGGCAATTGGGTTAAGTCCAAGTGTTATTCTTCTGAATGGATTCCAACTCAACTTCCATCGCTTTTCTCCATGCATCTTCAGTCACTGCTTCCTTGAAAGATGTTGGTTCATCATCACAACTAATAGCAACTCTGAATTTTGTCATACAAATCTTGTACTTCAGCTTCATCTAGTGCAGTGGTCTCTTGGTAACATCCTGTACTGGTCGAAAACCCTGCACCGGTGTATCATCGAATGCCACTGTATTCAAAGGAGCATGGTGGTTTGATGTTTGTGGTGTAGATGAACCACTATATCCAGCCCCTTGATTATAACCTGAAAGCTCAACAGAAGGTGAGTGTATATGATGATGAAGTGGTGTCATAGAGTTTACCTCAACATCCATTGTGTGATTGCTTGTGCCTTCTGATCCTTGGGCTTGCACCACTCCATCTACTTGCATGTTAGCCCAAAATGGTGTTGATAGTGGCTCACTTGTTTGAGTTTCACTCCAAATCCATTGCCTGGTTTCGTCAAACATTCCGTAGTGTGTTTGTGTGTGTTGTTGAGGGACCTGAACCAACAGGGGCGTGGGTTATGCGTGCGGAAGCTGGGGTGATCGAGTTTTTGGTTTGGGTGCGTTGAGGTGGTGATCGGATTCATGTATGCATGCAGGTGGGTGTATGTGTGTGTGTGCGTGAAGTGGATGTGTGTTTTGAGTATATGGATGCATGTGTAAAGTGGATGCGTGTTTGAGTATAGGGATGCATGTATAATGTGGATATGCGTGTGCATGTGTTCGGATATGCATGTATACAGTATATATATGTGTACTTAAAATGGATGTGGGTAATTAGATACATATATATACATACTTGCATAGTGGGTGTGTGAGTAATCGGGTGAATATGTATAGGTGGTATTTACGTATGTTCATGTGATAATCTTCATGTTGAAAGGTGAATTAATTGAAATATATAAATACTCAAAAGTGCATGAGTAGATTTCTAATGTTAAAATAAATGTAAAGGTAAAATTTAGAAGGTAAATTGGATTTTAATAATCCAAACTATTACCTATTGGCCGACAATAATCCATACTATTAATTTGACCAGCAACACTCCCAACTTTCACTTTTGTTACCAACAACAGTCCTAGTGACTTGATTTTTAAATTTTTACGTTCGATTTGTATCTATTTTAGCTCAATTTAATTTATATGTTTCTTCATTTCATTCATAATCATTATTGTGACTGGAATCGAGTCCAAATGAAACGTGAAAATTAAAAATTATATCATTGAGACTGTTGTGGTAATAAAAGTAAAAGTTGGGAGTGTTACCGGCCAAATTAATAGTATGAATTATTATCGGCCAAGGTAATAGTTTGGATTATTAAATCCAATTTGCCAATTTAGAATAATGGTCTAGGAATGTTTTGGTTCGTGCATGGAGGTATATGTATATTTGTATATGTATAAATACGAGATTGCGGGTACATGAAATCTTTAACTTGGATATTCGGGCTCGGATGTTGTTTTGGGTTTTGGGCCGAGCCGGGATTGCAAAACCGTTCTGGTAAATCAATTACACTTAGTAATAATATAAAAAATGTGTAATTCAGTTTGTTCGGAAACTTAATCGATTGTTCGTTGCATTACTTGTTGCTGTGCATTTGAGGTGTTTTTATAACCCCATTTTACTTGTATTCTTTTGGAGAAGAGAAACATGTTTTCAAATATTTTTTTCATTATATTAGTATTACTGTATGATCACTTGTTTACTAGTGTTGTTCCATTTAAAGTCTCCACTTTCGAACCGTTAGTTTATGTATTTTAGCGAGATAATTCTAAGTAAATCTACTGGTTGACAAACCCCACCTGGGTTAGTCGTGCTAGCACAACCGGATGTCAAACGTGTTTAACTGACCTAATTTATGTTGTAATGTTCTGGTAACCACAAACGAGACATTCATTATTTTATCAGCTTTTATAGCGAACTTCATAGACTATGTAACTTGATAGGTAGACTAGTTATCTATTTGATATACTTTGTTTACTGGATCTGTTTTTTTTATACATTACTGTTTTAACAAACCTGTGAACTCATCAACGCTGTGTTGGCACTTTACCATGTTTCTTTTAGGTTTTTAAGGTCCACGAATAAGAGCATTCCATCATTTCACGCATTGCTGGTTAATTCACAAACAACTAAACATTTTTTTAGCAAATTTACAGTTACTCGGGTTGCACATGCCTTGCGCTGTTTGAATTAATTAACTACAAACTAGTTTTGATTCGCAAATGTTTTCTTGAAAACTTATTATTATTAAACTATATTTTGGTTTATCTGATAAATATTAAACTTATTACTCGGGTGTTTTCTTGTTCTACAAATTTACAAGTCTCTTTACTTAGCGAGACTCCATTTATATCCTACTAGACTACTAGTAGTTATTTTTTTTTTGGGTCATTGTTTGACAACTTAGACTAGACCCCGCTTTCGATTAGATAGGTTGAAAGCCCCATTACACATAACCTTTCCAGCAACATTGTAGGTTATTTTCAAAAATATCCCTCTAGACACATTTCTTGCGTGATTATTTCATCTTAAATATAAATCATTCATTTCTTAAATCTATGGTTGTTATCACTTCGTACACTTCGCACAAATTATCGCTTTGTAGCGTAAACTTTTCTTAATAATTTGTTTACATGTTATTGATCTGATTGTATTTTTGTAGTTTCACACTTTTACTTTGATATCATCTAAAATGAAGTCATTTCTAAATCTAAACAACTTTCTATCCTTAATATTCTAACCTTAGTATTTTTTAGGTTTATAATTTTACATTGATATGATCTGAGGAGCTAAATGGTGTTTAGGTGATTCTATTTAGTCGAAACAAACAATGATTTTATGGAGGATGTTTATAAATAATTTCAAGAGTAAAATGCTATTTTCGTCCCTGACGTTTTTTAAATTTGCCATTTCAATCCAAAAACTATTTTTTTGTCATTTCAGTCACTGTAGTTTACCAAATGTTGTCATTTTCATCCACTCAACTAATACCGTTAAAACTCCGTTAATTATGAGGGTATTTTAGTCTTTTTGAACACCCTAATTATCCTATAAAAACAAATTAATCCATTAATATTCAATCAAATAAAACATGTCAACAACAAACCTTAATTGAAATCTCACGGTAGACCTCAATCAAACAATATGTGTTAGAGTTAATCGAAGCTTTTAAATCGAAATGTTTGGCCTCATTAGTCGTTTCTTGTGTTTTTTTATTTAATTGAATATTAATTGATTAATTTGTTTTAATAGGATAATTAGGGTGTTCAAAAAGACTAAATATCCTCATATTTAACGGACTTTTAACGAAGTTTTAACGGTGTTAGTGTAGTGGATGAAAACGGCAACATTTGGTAAACTACAGTGACTGAAATGGCAAAAAAATAATTTTTGGATTGAAATGGCAAATTCAACAAAACGTCAGGGACGAAAATAACATTTTACTCTAATTTCAATTAAGGAGGTATACTTGTGCTTTTATCAATAATTGAACACATGATTCTAAGATAAAATACCTCTTTACGTAAATGAAACTTTCAAAATTCGTAGACCGGACTATACCTATAATTCATTGATATGGACACACCACCTTATCTAACAAGCGACACTATTGATAGTTGAAGACTAAAGTTAATTTGATAAATTAATTTGATATCATTTTCTGAACAAGTTAAGGATAAAAAGTTGTCTAGATTTAGAAAATGATTTGTTTTAGATGAAAGTAGAAGAAAATAATAATAATAATAATAATAATAATAATCAGCCCAATGTAGGGCTTAGATGGAGAGTTTTGAAATTGATTTGGATGATAAGTTTGTGAGGTGAATCATTAAAACAAGCAAAAGTATGAATTATTATTAAAAGGAAGCAAAAGTAAAGTAAGTGGTGGTCTAGTTGTATGGTATTGGTAGGTCTCCACTAGAAATCAATAGTGGTAGGTCTCCAGTGTTTGAGTATAAAATATTCGATTCTTTTTCTCTGTGGATCAAAACTCTTTTTGGGAACGTAAATAAAAATAACTTCCTTTGTAGTAAAGTGGAGTTTCGGTTAGGTTTATTTATATATTATTAAGTCTGAACAAAACAAACCAACCAACCCAGCATTTATCTTAACTTGATCACAATTTCATTCATTAGTATTACACCAGATAGATATATATATACACACACATAAAATAAAATAAAATTAAAAAAAGCGGTTCACATCAAATGGACACGCTGTTAGGAACCCCTCGGCAAGTGACACCCGGTTGTGAACCGGGTGCAAGAAGTTCATATGGCAAAACACCCGCACCACAGCGGTTCTTTAAACCCATGTCTCGGTTCCTCCTCTCAATCTCCTTCTCTATCCTCTGAATCTCACTTGAAAACGCATAAAACGCTTCCACCATTTCACCATCCCCCGTCCAAGTGTCCGTCTGCTGTCTCTCGCCTATGTACTCCTCGTCCCGTGAATGAGTAGACAATGTATCCACCACCGCCATGTATTTTGTTGATTGCAGCATGCTTGGCAACGCACACAGGAAGTACTTTTGTGGATCCTCCACAAAACTCCCGTATTCCGGGTCGTTTTCCTCCGGAATCAGTCGTCGCATTAGCGGAGGCCGGTTCGGTATGTACCCCCCGTACGGGTATTGACCAAAGTTAAGCGCCGCATGTTGGGCTGAAGCTAACCAGATGATGGTTGTCAGGATGGCCGTCAGGTCCTCAGCCTCACCCAACATGGGCCACCACCTCTCTTCGCGCATATCAGCATGGCCCACGTTGATTGATTCCCTGTACCATGCTTGGAGCTCTCTGTCATTGCATACATGCGACGGGTCCTGGTAGTATCTGGTTACATAAGTTTGGACCCATTTCTCTATGGCTTCCCAATCAATAGCCCATCCGAAGCATACGGGTAGTCATCGATTAGAAGCTTCAGTCCATGTTTCTGACTTGGGTCTGGGACCGCCATACCCCTATATGCATCAGCACAATCAGCATTTGAGATTGCCACTGCTAAGCAGTATTGGTTAAGGTATAAATAACTCACAAAAAAAAAAAAAAAAAAAAAAAAAAAAATTTCAAGTTCATATACGGATACCTTCTTATGAGATCAGCTGGGAGGCCTTCTAAATCAAACCGCCAATTTTTATAAGCAGCAGCACTTATTTCCATAGCATAACGTCCAGGTGTAAAACATTGCTCTATGACACCATCTGCATTAATTAGGTTTTGGCGGGCGATAGCATTGATTTCTAGGTGTATCTCATATGTGGTTCCAAAAGCTTATATATTGGATGCATAGCACTCAATTGTCTATGTGCAGACAATATAAACGGTTCCATGGTTGCATGTGTTCGTAACCTAGTTACAGAAGGGGAAGTTAGTGAATTAATACAAGAATGCAGCTAGCAGTGGTAGCTTCAACCGCTTAGGTGGTGTTTGGACTTCATAGTTTTATTTTAGGGTGAAATAAGTTGTTTCAAATAAACAGTTTGAAATTCCTTATATTCAACTTATTATTCTTACATTCTTAGGGGATTCTAGTTTATAGGTTTACCCTCATGATAAAATAAGTTGTTTTCAATAAGTTGATTAAAAGCTCTTGCCAATAACTAGTAAGCTGTTTAAATAACCAATCCCAAACACACTCTTAACAAGTGTAGATTCATGTTTGTAAGACTTGAAAGATAGTTTTCTTTAGACTGGTAAACATCCATTAATGCCACATCAACAGTTTATAGGTAAATTCAACTAAAATGAGGTTGATTGAATCGATGGTAAAAGGAAAGTTGTTTTCTATTTTACATTTAATTTGAACTAGGATGCCAGAATCATGAAAAGGTGTAAAATTTGTCTCTATTTCATGTTGTGTGCCCTTATTCTAGTCATGCTGACACACTAATTGTTAATAGCTTTGTTTAGAAATTCAGGTCAACAAACCGACCAAAAATTATACGTATGACCCATTACCCAATCCCTCGACCTTCTAATTTTTCTTAGTTTTGGTCTGCTTACCAGTGGTTTGCAAGCTGGTGAACACCAGCATCATTAGAGCAGACATGGGCTTTAGCCAGTTGCCAGGTCCAGTTGCTAGTGGCATCTATTGGTGGGTTGACCACACGTTTTGACTGTGAACCAGGTAAGGCCTGTGGTAAGCTAAGCTCAATTGCAACAGGCTTAAGTGTGCCTGATGGATTCAGGTAAAATATGGTGCGGGTTGCATATGCTTTCCGCCCGTCAAGTGCGTTTATCCGGTCAAGAAACGGTAATATATGTCATGGTAGTCAATTATGAATAGCTTATTTTCCTCCATAGCCTGTAAAAATGTACAAAATATTCCTCATGTTTCGGTTACATATCTCATTATGTAAATAATGTATGACAAAATTATGAAATAATCGCTAATCTAACTTAGAGGTAGCAATTATGACCTATTTAAATATAAACATTCAATTGGTGATAGTTTTATTTCTAGCAGTTAAACACGTAAAAGAATTAACACTATGTGATTTTGTAATTATATTTGACAGGAAATTATTTATAAAAAGCTCGACAGCCTTGGAACGTAAGTGTTTCTTAATGCATAAAACGTCCTAAATCGTTTTGTTATAAGAATTATTTTAATTTTTGTAATCATAATCGACATGGTAATTATTTATAAAATTTTAATAATTATGGATAAAAGGGGTAAACTAATGCATAAATCCTCCAAAGTTCTTTTATTGAAAAAACAGATTATTATTGCAATAATTAATTTTATAATCATATGTGACACAATAACTATTTGTTTAATAATAGTCCCACACAAAATGTGTCTTGGCATTCCGACCCGAAGCATATGCTCATACCTATTAAATTCCTCATTTGACCCAAATCAATTTTCACATGTTACACAACCACCAGAGCCACCCATTTTCCACTTCTATGGTACTTATTTAAGAGAGTTTTCACCTGTTGTACTGTGAGACCATTAAGATAGCGCAAAATGTGTTCTTCTTTGAGGGCAGACTCTTGTAGGCCATAGATTTCGGGGTCAAGTTGACTCACTGATGGAAAAACTTTAAGCTTTTCTATGTTGACCGGTTGACCCCTGCTAACGCTTGGCGAGCAAATTCATCATCACGTAACCATGAAAATTTGTCCTCTGAGAATATAATACAAATTTTCAACCCACTGTTCCCATTTATTTAAGAATGGGTTAATTCAATTTGTGTTTGATATCTAATGAGTCAAACACGTGAAATAGAAAATTAAGCTTAATAGGAACTTGTAGAATGAAAAGTCTCCCAAAGAGCAGTCCTAGTGCCACAACCTCCATCATTTAAAAAAATAAACAGAATAATATCAAAATAATAAAACTTTTGTAATCATATATGAGATGCAAACTATTAATAAACAAAATAAAAATTTGCATAAAAAAATGCTTTAGGTCAGCCCAATCTAGCTCATTGAACTATTTTTGACCCGTTACCCAGCCTGCCCATATCCCCACGTCTGATAAGATTACAAGTGTGATGCTTACTCGAAAGAATCTTGGGGATGTCATATTTGAGAAGACCGCCACCCTGGCTAGACTCATGGAGCCTAGTCACCAAATTTGGCAACCGAAGTTTTTTTAATATGTCATCTTGAAGCCCTAATTTGAGATGGACTCCTTCGCTGTAAAGACTCTCAATTTGTGAGAAACTCTTGAAATCGTGTTTTTTTGAAATATTTGCCACCATTGAAGGCAAAAGATTATGTAGCACCGCCTTTAACCGACTTGTTGCGAATGTGTTTTGTTTTGATTCTTCAAATTGTTCGTCTCTTGGAACATATAAAGGAAAGGCTTCTCCACTCGACTCTCGGCTAAAATATCTGAAATCATGTTTAGAAAAACAAATTATTCTGACTAGCCAAACATACGCATTTTGAACCAACCTACTACCCGAAAAGACGGTTAAAAAACACACCAGTGTCACTAGGTAGCCTGCCCGTGCGACACCGCCTCGGATAAGGAATCTTTTGACCACCTAATAAGGGTCTAATAAAGTCATTTCCCCTGTCAGGATTTCCAAGATCATTGTAAACATCATAATCATAGATTCGGTCTGATAATTTCCTGACTCCTTTCCCATCTCCTCTTAAATCTTTAAGCTCTTTTTCTCTTAGTAATTTTAGCCCGGCAGGCGTCTGATCTGGCAGATATGGCTGTTGAAGTGTATAATAATATTCATAAAAAGTGTAAGCTTGATATGAACTTTCGTGTAATTGCTTTTACGCAAGTTGTCAACATATTATTCATCAATCAGACCACATCTCAATATCCATCAACAGTTCATATAACTGTTTATTAGATAATATAACCATTGATCCTTATTGAGTAGAATAAGCTATATGAAATAGGAACGAACTTTACATTCTTTTTCTCACTTTGGAGAAAAACCTTTTAGATTAGGGGCAATATATAACCTGAAATTAATCCATTTCAATATCAATTTTAGCAACTAAGTCACATTTAATTATTGATTGTATCCTGTTTTACGTTATTGTTTGTGTTTGTTTAAAATTGTTGACGTAGCATTTTTATGTCTCGTTATAGTTTATATGTATATGGCACATGACAACTAAGGCGACAAGTAGCATCATTTTTGAACTTGTTCACATAAGCAGTTTTTGCAAATGTGGTGTAGGACATTAGCAATTTATATATTACATATTAAGAAGCTTGCATATGAATAAACTGAAAGTTGGTTTCTATTTTGCTGATGATTCAAAGTTAGCTGTCAGAAGGTGTAAACTTCAGTTGTAAGATGGTGATGAATATTGAACAACTGATAATAGTTTGATCATGAAAGTCATACCAGTATGAGTGCATCATCAGGGTTGAATTGAGTTATCAAGTCGAAAGCTTTGAGTTGTGAAAGAATTAAGAAAGAAAATGACCTGATTAGAGAAGAAAATCCTGGGATCAGAACGATCATTGATGGACTGGACCCAAGAATTGCAAGGGAAATACACAGGGCCGCAGGCAAATCCTTCAATGGAAATACTCTCCAAATAAAACTCCTTTTGGTGCTTATTGGTGATGGTAATAGCCCCTGGGATTCCAAAATCCGAATCAACCAATATATCAGATGTGTAATTGACTTTTTCAGATTTGAGATTTGATTTTTGAGACCAGTCTTTCAACACAGCTTCTTTGCTTCTCTTTGGAGCCCTGGTTCCTTGGGCATCAAAAATCAACAACCCAACTCAAATCAGCAATAATAAAGATAAAAGAATAAAGAATCATTTCATCAAACAGGTTGCCTACTTGGGTCAACATCGACACTATAAAGCTCCAGCACAACATTCCACCCGATCTGATCAGCGAGAGCGTCGATCTTCTTGACCAGTGTCTCTTTGAAATCTTCCTGGTGCTTGTTCCGAACAGTCAGTACAGCTCTCACCTTGAAGGCAACCGCCTTTTCTGCTTTCACAAATTTGGCTAAATCCTCGCCGATCGCGGCTTTCACCACCGGAATCTTCCTTCGAAGGCTGAGCCGCACTTTATGGTGGCTATGATTGACGGATTTAAGAAGGTTTGAAGAAGGAAACGACAGCGACTTCTCCATCACGGAACAACCCATGAGTTGTTTAACAAGTGCCATCTGAAGAACTACAACAGATTCAGAGGTTGAGACTTCTTCAATTCAACTGCTTGAAGACTGAATTATTATATGAATACGATTATATGAATAGTAAGTGGAGTTTCATTTCATTTCATTTTCATGGTGGTAGTGACGATGGTAATGATCGATACTTCCACTATTATATGCACGCATACCAGCCCACGTTTAAAATCTGCAAATATTTACAACTCAGATGTGAATGCACATCAGATTTCTTATTTTTATCCTTATAATTACACTAAAAATACTATTATTTCTCTCTTCTTCTCAATTAAATAATATTTTTTTATACTTTTATCATTACTTTTTCTATCTCTTCTACTCACAACCACTTTCAAAAATATTAAAAAAATTATAAGGGTTGAACAGTGATTCCTCAAATATACAAAATAAATAGTAAATTTTCTCTTTCCTCCACTCACAACCATTTACAACCATTCCTTAAATTATAAGAAACACACTCACATAAATATACCGAACCTACTGTGAATGCTCTCAAAGACTCAAAATCTAGCCCGTTTGGTTCACGCAATTCTCAGTAATTAAAATTGGAATTTAAAAATTTTTCATTTAAAATCATGTTTGTTTGATCAATAAATGAAATTAAAATTGGAAAAATTTTTCTCATTCATTGAAATTCGCATTACTTCCATTTACCCATAAAATATTTAACAATCCAATAGAATACTCAAAATTAATATTTCAATTTCACTCAAAATTAACTAACCAAACACGTTATCAGTTGTAACAAGATTCAAATTTCAATTCCAATTCCTTTGCAAAACATTCTGTGAACCAAACGCCCCCCAGTTTTTTAACGCATTTGCAATTTTAAACTCTTTATTTTTTTTAATAAAAACATACATTTTACCACCAGTGTCTTTATATGAGAAAAGGCTTTTTCTAATCTCTTTTATATCGTACTAACTTTACTAAACTCGTGTATTACACGTGTCGAATATATAAAATATTAAATAAAATATGAATTTATTATTTATAAGATGTTTTAAGATATAATATGATTAAATAACGTATAAGTAAGTACTATAAGTAATAAAACAACGATATTAACTTTTTATACTTTTTTTTTAAAAAATTAAATATTTTATTTCAAAATAAATCATTTTAAAAATACCAATTTTATAAGAAAATTTCTTATTATAAATACTAATTTTAATTTTTTTAGTTTATAAAAATTATACTTTTTAAAAAGACAAATTTTAAATAATTAATATTTGAAAAAGTTTGATGTCTTGGAAAAATTTCTTAAGTTATAAAATTTGTTTGAGTGAATTGTCATTTCCCTTCCTTTGGTTTGATCACATTTGATATTTTCATCCAAAAAATATTTTCTTGTATTTGGCTCTCTATGGTTTGAAAAAATTGTTATTTTCGTCCAAAAATGTTAGCTTCATTGTTTTAAAATGCTAAATATTCATCGTTAAAAGGGCACTTATGTAAATTTTTATATAAAAATAAAATTCTAATTTATGTTTATGTATTGCTGATAAAATTTTATTCCATAGAATTCATGTTTTTGGATTAAAATGACAACTTTTTCAAACCTTGGGGAGCCAAATGTAAGAAATCTTTTTGGATGAAAATGATAAATATGAACAAACCACATGGAGGAAAATGACAATTCACTCAAATTTGTTTTTCTTGAAATAATATTAATAAAAGATCTCTTTTTTAATTTATTAAAAACTAATTTTAATTTAAAATAGAATAAATAAAATTATTAGTAATTAATGTAATTATTAGTAGAAGAACGAAGCGGGAAAATTTGGTGAGAAGAAATGTGGTGATGACATATGTCACCCTTAGTTACTATTTTATTATATTAAAAGGACTAGCTTTAGTAAACCCGTGTATTACACGGGTTGATAAACAAATATTAAATAAAATAAAATTTATTGATAATGAAATTATATTTTAATATAAAATATGATTGAAATCTTACTTATTATAAATAAAATAAAATTTTATTTAAAAAATATTATTTATAAAAACTTTCTAATTATAACTCCTATTTTTAATTATTTTATAAAAATATTACTTTTTATATAACACCAATTTTAAATATTTTGTATTTTTAAAATAGTTTGACGTTTTAAAAAATTTTACTTTTTATAAAACACCAACAAAATTTTTTTTATTTTTTAAAAATTTGTTTCTTTAGAAATAACATTAATAAAAAGATCATTTTTTAATTTATTAGAATTTATTTTTATATAAAAAAGAATTAAATAATATTAGCAATTAATATGATTATTTAATAGGCGAGAGAGAGGCGGGAAAATTTGGTGAGGATGAATTTGATGATGCCATGTGTCCTCTACATATACCCTTTTATTAGAGTAAGAAGATTTGTTTAAGCTTTAATGGCCTGCTACTAGGGTCTTTTACGATAACTCAATTTGTAGTGGACTCCATGCATCTTGATCTTCCGACACCCATGCTTCGAGAATGGTATTTCTCCATTGAATTTCTACTTCTTCTTCTTCAATTATTTGTAACCTATTTGTGAGGATAAAGCATGTTACATCATATGTGTCCCATGAAAAGTACGTCCGATTTAATTATCACTTTTCCAAATGACTGAATGAGGTACCATTTGTGTTATACATCTCACTGTTCCTTAACATGATTGGAATCCCGTAAATATTTAAACCAACTATTCTTTCAAATGGAATGTCTTCTCCATCCTATCCCATAACCAGAGCTTTGTGAATAGGTTTTTGACCGATGCTGCGGAGTTGTTAAAAAAACCACTTTCTTCCGTGGAGCTTGTAAATATGATCGAACATTAGATATAGCCCCCCAAGTTAATTATGATAACAAGGCATTTACCACATTATCTGCCTCCATGACCCTCTTAACATTTGTTAGTGATGTGATGTCCTTTGCTTCGATCTCCAACTAAAAAAGTGAAATGAAATGAAATATTGGGTGGTGTTATAATTAAGAGTCAAACAACCACATACATTTCCCATGAATGTAGCCCCAAATAAACATTCAAGAGGTCAACAATCACCAACACACGTTTCTACTAAAAGTAAAACACCAACCATGCATGCCTCCGCCACTACCACCAAACGCAACCGTCGCACCACCACCAACACAAAACAATTAATTCATTCATTCATTTTTCTTATTCATCAACACGGACAACAATATAATATAATATCATAATGGCCTTAATCCGAAGGAGAAAACGAACCGACGACGGCGACCTGCTAGCGACGGCTGACGAAGACGACCAAATCAAACCAATTACAAAAAGAGGAGGAAGAAGGAAACGTAAGAATTATTCGTGTTTGGATAACTGCTGCTGGTTAATCGGATGCATCTGCACGGTCTGGTGGTTGTTGTTGTTCCTATACAACACAATGCCGGCCTCGTTTCCTCAATACGTGACAGAGAAGATCACGGGGCCCTTGCCGGACCCTCCCGGCCTTAAGTGCTTGAAAGAGGGATTGGAGCCCAAGCATCCGGTGGTCTTTGTGCCGGGGATCGTCACTGGAGGCCTTGAGCTCTGGGAGGGTCATGAATGCGCTGAGGGTTTGTTCCGAAAGAGGCTTTGGGGCGGCACATTTGGTGAAGTCTACAAGAGGTACGTACGCACATGCAAATATGGAATGCGTATTCAGTTAGTTAATTCATTCAATTCTCTATCAATTTGATGCATCATGCATGTGATGCGATGCAGGCCTTCTTGCTGGCTTCAACATATGTCTCTAGACAATGAAACAGGTTTGGACCCATCTGGGATACGGGTGAGGCCGGTCAGCGGCCTTGTGGCTGCAGACTATTTTGCTCCGGGCTACTTTGTTTGGGCTGTCTTGATTGCTAATTTGGCTCGTGTTGGGTACGAAGAAAAGAATATGTACATGGCTGCATATGACTGGAGACTATCATTTCAGAACACCGAGGTAAGAGACCAGACATTGAGTCGTATAAAGAGCAATATAGAATTAATGGTTCAAGTGAACGGTGGTGAAAAGGCCGTTATTATTCCACATTCCATGGGTGTTCTTTACTTTTTGCATTTCATGAAATGGGTTGAAGCGCCTGCTCCAATGGGTGGTGGAGGTGGTTCTGATTGGTGTGCTAAACACATAAAGGCCGTCATGAACATCGGTGGGCCGCTTTTAGGCGCCCCAAAAGCTTTAGCGGGCCTTTTTTCTGCTGAAGCGAAAGATGTTGCATTCGCTAGGGGCATTGCACCAGGCGTGCTAGACTCGGATGTATTTCACATTCAAACACTGCAACACATCATGAGAATGAGCCGCACGTGGGACTCAACAATGTCCATGATTCCCAAAGGCGGTGAAACCATCTGGGGTGGACTCGATTGGTCACCTGAGGAAGGATATTTTCCACATAATAATAAGACACAACAAAACAAAACCTCACTTTCTTCTACTCATCAAAACGACTCCTCGGCTGGTACCCAAGCCAGAATTCCTACTAATTATGGAAGATTTATATCCTTCGGGAGAGATGTGGCAGAGTTGCATTCATCACAAATCCAACGTCTAGACTTCAGGGTAAACATACATTATTTATTATGTATATATTGACAGACAGACAGACATACATATGTTATTTATTTATTTATCTATCTATCTATGGACTGAGTACTGTGGGTTTTGTTTTTAGAATGCTGTGAAGGGTAATAATTTTGCGAATGGTACGTGTGGTGAAGTATGGACGGAGTATCATGAGATGGGGGCTGGGGGTATCAAGGCGATAGCAGAGTACAAGGCGTATACGGGTGACGACCTTGTGGATATGCTTGAGTTTGTTGCTCCAAAGATGATGAAACGCGGCAACACTCACTTCTCACATGGCTTGGCTGACAATCTTGAGGACCCAAAATACGCGCATTACAAGTATTGGTCCAACGCATTGGAGACAAAGTAAGTAACGATCGAGTGAGTCTCTCTGTCAATTAAATCAGACAAAGTAAGTAATGATGGATGGATGTATGTATGGATGTTTTTTAGGTTACCTGTTGCTCCTGAGATGGAGATATACTCCATGTACGGAGTTGGAATCCCAACGGAACGAGCGTATGTGTATAAGGTATCAGCGGCAAGCGAATGCTACATTCCGTTCCAGATTGACAACACAGCCGGGGGGGTGTACACGGTGGATGGTGATGAGACAGTGCCAGCGCTGAGTGCGGGCTTCATGTGCGCCAAAGGCTGGCGGGGAAGACAAGATTCAATCCTTCGGGAATCAAAACCTACGTCCGGGAGTACGACCACAACCCCCCCTCCAACTTTCTCGAGGGTCGGGGGACCGAGAGCGGGGCCCATGTCGATATTCTTGGCAACTTTCTCTTAATCGAAGATATCATTAGGGTTGCAGCTGGTCAACAACTGGCTGGTGATAGAGTTTCTACAGACATATTCAAATGGTCCCAAAAAATCAACTTAAAATTGTAAATTCAATATTCATATTCATTCATCTTTAAATTAACTTTATATATTTATTCACTTAATTTCTCTACGAGGATGATGATGATGTATAATGTTGTTGTTGGAATCAAAGAGGATAATCACACACAAAACACATAAACAGTAAAAGCGCAATATGCATTCATTATCCACTACAAATTTGATACAATATAGGGGTATATATAGGTTTTCAAATAGTGACGACGGTTAAAGTTAAAGTAGTTAACCGCCAATTAAACAACATAATTAACTAACTTAGGTTAATACTAATAATACAATTAACTACATTATGCTTAAGATAAAGCATAATTATAAAGATTTTCCTTTTCATGCTAAGTTTATGCCCTCAGATGACACGCCAATCACCAAATTTAAATTGAAGGATATTTTGCTTCAACCTTAATCAATTCCATTAGTTTTTTTTAACGGTAATTTTACGACTCTGCTTCGTAGGATAAATGTTATCTTAATCAGACCCACATATCCAGTTCTCAGTCGAAACCACAACCACAATCCCCTCAATTAAGAGGAAACCCACAACTACGAAAACTCATTGGCTCAACCCTAAGTATTTTTTACTCGATATTCTTGGTACTTCACCTTGACCATGGGCTAAGGATTTTTAACCCAAGTGGTTGAGATGAGTTATCTCAAAACTCAATTAAAATAAAGGGGGTTTTTGGTTGAAGTCTCATCCGTGACAAAAGAAAAATAGGGTTTCATGTTGGGCCAGTGGATTTTTTCTCACATATGGTGAGTTTCCTCGAGTATGATCTTGGATAACATACTCGAGTAATGCATACAATCAATCGTTTTGAGTTTGAAGTGATGCATTTAAAATAATATATACTTAACATATATTGGGCTGTAAAGGTTATGGTTTCCAGTTGAAAAGAAGAAAAAGGAAATGAATTTAAAATGGTTTTTGTTAAGAGGATAGAGATGATTTATGTAAAAGTTAATTAAGTAGTTTGATTTCCTCACAAAAGTGTATTTATAGATAAAAATATGACTTTTAAACCCATAACTAAACTATATATATAAACTTGCTAATCTAATCAATCTATTCTGTTCTGTTGATCTGTTCTTTGTTTGGTCTACGGTAATACTTAATCCTGTGAGAATTTCTTAAATCATTGCATTCACTTCAAGGTTGTAGTGTGTTCAATTAAATTTATGGTCGAGTTTGCTTTTAACTATGTGTTTCTCTATATCTTAACATTCTTGATGGAATCTTGATACAAGATAAGCGTTGATTCTGCACATTATATATAATACATGAAATACATATTTATTATAGTATTGATTATATTAAACATACCAATAGAAAAAAAACAAGAAAGAGGTTAAAATCAAAGTTTAAGCTTACGTGCTTGGCCTTCTTTTAAAATAATAATTGTGGTAATAATTAAAAAAATAAAAATAATAATAATAAAAATAAAACAAAGGAAAGGAAAAGGGGATCTGAAACTTGTTGACCGCATATATCTTGCGACCCATGACCCCTTGACTTAATCGATCATGGATTTCTCGACGAGGTTGTTCCATGGAGGTGTGCTTATCTTCCACAACAAATACAGCATGGAAACCGGGATGTATATCCCTTCTCAATCACGTTCTGATTAGGTTATATACCCTCTTCAACCCTCATTCGTAGCGACCAAAACCCTCCTTGCGACGGCGTTGTTGAGCCATCATCAAAGACTATAAATCAGCTCTAACCCTCCACTATAAAACATCCTCTTTAGCCATTAGCCTTCAATTGTTCGCAACGGTGTGAAGCTAGCGACTACAGGAACAGTGCGGATCAATTTAACTATGTGTTTCTCTATATCTTAACATTCTTGATGGAATCTTGATACAAGATAAGCGTTGATTCTGCACATTATATATAATACATGAAATACATATTTATTATAGTATTGATTATATTAAACATACCAATAGAAAGAAAATAAGATAGAGGTTAAAATCAAAGTTTAAGCTTATGTGCTTGGCCTTCTTTTAAAATAATAATTGTGGTAATAATTAAAAAAATAAAAATAATAATAATAAAAACAAAACAAAGGAAAGGAAAAGGGGATCTGAAACTTGTTGACCGCATATATCTTGCGACCCAAGACCCCTTGACTTAATCGATCACGGATTTCTCGACGAGGTTGTTCCATGGAGGTGTGCTTATCTTCCACAACAAATACAGCATGGAAACCGGGATGTATATCCCTTCTCAATCACGTTCTGATTAGGTTATATACCCTCTTTAACCCTCATTCGTAGCGACCAAAACCCTCCTTGCGACGGCGTTGTTGAGCCATCATCAAAGACTATAAATCAGCTCTAACCCTCCACTATAAAACATCCTCTTTAGCCATTAGCCTTCAATTGTTGACACTATATGACTTTTGAACCCATAAATAAACTATATATATAAACTTGCTAATCTAATCTATCTATTCTGTTCTGTTGATCTGTTCTTTATTTGGTCTACGGTAATACTTAATCCTGTGAGAATTTCTTAAATCATTGCATTCACTTCAAGGTTGTAGTTGTGTGTTCAACTAAATTTATGGTCGAGTTTGCTTTTAACTATGTGTTTCTCTATTTCTTAACATTCTTGATGGAATCTTGATACAAGATAAGCGTTGATTCTTCATATTATATTCTTTATTGACATGGGCATTTTTACAGTACAAACAACTAATCAATAGCTTTATGATCTCAAATTTTAATGGCTCCAAAATTTTAAAAAGATAAATACTTTTATTTATATTCTAAATAAGAAAGATAACATAATGATTGAAGGTTTATCGATGTATACTTACAAAACTTGGTTTATCGAGGAGAACTTCCGAAACTTGGTTAATCAAAAGTTCATCGACTATTTACTAATGACAGTTATTTTAGGTTCGTCAATTCTAAATTCTATTTTGTAATTAATCACCAAATACATTAACTATTATTGTCCGATCTTGATTTGCTTCAATCTAGTATTGTTCTTTTGTCAATTTAATATATTGTTATCTGTTTTGATTTTAATTCACATTTACAATTAAGTTTCCTTTCTTACTTTAATCAATTGTTCTTTTTTATCATTTAATCTTTTATTTTGCAATTGCGTTTGTTCTAGTTAATTAAGTTGTATTTTGCATTAAGTTGTTTTCTATGAAACTATAAACAGTTTTGTTTATGTCGTCAATTCGAGTCAAAGGTCTTTATGAATGATATATAGACGAGGGCCCCAAAATTTTGTTTTGCTTTAGGGCCCCCAAATATGTTAAGCCGGTCCTGTTTATTGAATAATGAGTGTGTGTGTGTGTGTGTAATTATGAACATGTAGTCTACTGATATAACAAGTTGTTTTCATGTAGAGTCAAGGACGAAACTACCTTTCGGGGTACATGGTCAAATGACCCCATTGATTTTTGAACTTGTAGTGTAGTGTATAATACCAAACTTTTGTGTATAGTTTTTCTGTAGCTGAACCTTTAGAATTATTAAGTTCAAAATGTAACAAAATATGGTTTTCGGTTCAGTGGTTTACCTAGCTTGCACGTGCGTTTAGGTCCATTTTGGGTCATGAGATCGAGTCTCTCAAGGGTTGCATTATTTACTTTCCTAAATTTTTTATACCCTTATTTTTAAACTCTAACTCAAAACCCTCGCTCTCATCCCATCGTTGCACCTATATGTGCGGCTGAAACCTCTACCTCCCTCATTCCTGTCGCTGCACCATCCGCTCCTCCAGAGTCCAAGCTCCATCGATCCAATAACCGGCGACCATCCCCATCGCTAAAGTCCCAGATTTTGATTCTACAAAAACAGGTTAATCCTTTCTCTTATAATATTTAGAATTCTGAATCTTTTATGTATTTGGATAAGTAAAATTACATGTGTTGTTGCTCACTTGAATTGCCTGTGATGATTAGGGCTAAAAAGCATTCGGCGGTCGACGCTCTCTTGACGTTTATTCGGAATTTGCTCGAAAAATCTTCGTTCGAAATTCTGCTTGGTTGTAAACGAGTAGATCGGCTCGGATCAGTTTGTAAACGAATCAAGCACAAGCAAAGGTCCGCTCGGCTCGGTTAGGCTCGGCTTGAATTATTTTTTATTTTTTATATAGTTTATACATTGTATTCTAGAAGATGTGGCTTACTATATACAAATATACAATTATATATATACATATTAAATTAATTAACTTAATAAAAAATTTAACACTAAGCATAAAAGTGAAATCTTAAGTACCCAAAAGAAAATTTTTGACCCCACTCTTATTACTAAAATTTTCTATCAAAGATATTTAATATTAGCAAAATGTTATTCGCATTCTATCCACAAATCAAACGAAATGTTATTCTATATATACACAAATAGAAAACCAAACTAACTTTTTTACTCTCCCAATCATTATTCAAATAACACTAGGTTTTGTCCCTCTGCGCTACGCGGCGGGGTCTATTATTTTTTCACTCGCACGGCTACGTTACTTTGGTCGTTGTCGAGTCAGCTCACCGGAAACCATAAAAACGAATTCTTGTGATAAAATTCTAAAATAATACATTTTAATGATCAAACTCTAAAAATACATGACATTACTTTGGTCGTTTACCATCCAGCTCGTCGGAAACTATAAAATGAGAGTTTGGTGATAAAACTATAAAAATACTAAACTTCAATAGGTAAACAAAAAAAAAATCTCACTATCAGTAATTTGGGGGTCAAATTCTAAGTTCCTAAAATTTAGTGTCTAAAGTCACAAAAACGAATCATTGACCAAACTCTAATATCATAAACTCTAGTCGTCATAGTAAATAAAAAAAACAAATCGGAGGGCAAACTATAAAATTACTAAATTTTAGTGAAAAAGCTCGGAATAGTAAAACTTTAACGTAAATACTTAGGTAGCCAAACTCTAAAATATAAAATTTTAGTGGACAAAGTTCAAAAACCAAAAGTTAAAGTCAAATATGAAAAAATTTAAATCAAATGTGGCTAAATTCAAAAAAATCAAAACTAAAAGGAATCAATTAAAAAAATAAAAAGTATTGTGTTAATTTAAAAAAACCTAAAAAACTACTATTCATTTCCCATGTTTATTAATAATAGAGTAATTAGAGCAATTTGTGGCGCCAACAGATCATCCGGGTTTGAGTCTATTAGAAAGGAGCAGAAGAAAAGCAATATCTGTCAAACACATACTACATATTTTAGTATACTACCATCACATTACATTACAATATAATATAAGCAAGAGTTAGAATCATACTATATGTTTTAGTTGTTGAAACATAGTTACTAAATCCATGAATTACGAAACCTTAAATGTTAAAATGGTAACAAACATATGAGATAATTGTCAATGCCAAAAAAACATATAAGCAATTTTAAACCTTTAATAAGCAATCAGATATAATCAAGTATTCAAATAATCAAATTCAACAATTAAGTATTCTAAGTGTTTGCAACAATCAAGTATCCAAATAATCTAATTCAACAATTAAGTATTCAAGATTAAGATTTGCTTGCATCTAATACAGTTACCTATTATTCTACGTATTGTAAAAACAAAAAAGTTTAGAAAAAATCCAACTGACCAGTGAAACTATTGATGTTGACTTGAACTTCTCCTTCAAGAATTCGAGTATTTGTTCACATTTCTGTATAAAATAACATTGACATGAGGTCTTAAAAGTTTCACAATGAAATCAACTTAATTTATTATATCCTTTAGAGAACATTTAAAAATTCAACAAGCAAATAAACATCCTTAGATGTGGCAATTTGACACATTAACTTAAGGTGCCCATAACATGTAAATATTGGGAGATCATGGGTTCAAGTTTCACTCTGGGCAAAAATACTTAGAGTTGAGTCAGTGGGTTTTCTCAGCAATGAGTTTCCTCCTGAGGGGTTGGGGGTGCGGTCTCGGTTGGGAAACGAGTAGGTGGGCCCGATTAAGATAACACCTATTCTACGAAGCAGGGTCGCACATTTGCCGTTCCAAAAAAATAATAATAATAAGAATGGGTTGACTCGGGCAATGGTGGCGGATGGGTAAGATAAAAAGAACAAGTTAAAAAGAAATGTCAAATGAACTAATGTCACTCAAAGAGTTAAAAGTGTTTTTTAGTGTATCAACCTTCCAAAACCATTTTATACATCAACATGATGTCAGAAGTTTCAAGCAGTAGCAAAATGCAATCATCTTTATTACATATTCTTATATTGTGTTCATATAAATTTTCGCTTATAAATCTTCTCATATAAGTTTACTTTAGCCATAATAATCTTTATACGCACATATAATTTATTATAGTTTGGGTAATTACTTGTTGATTGTATAAAAAGGAACACAACGTTAAAGCATATATTATTATTACACATATATATTTATATAAATTAGCTAGGACCTTCCTAATTCTAATTTGTTTAAAACTCATCCCCCAGACATTATTATCACAATTTCATCATACTCTTGAAAGACGTAAAACCTAACAAGACCACATTAATCTCATAATGCCTATCAGTGGCCAGTGGCGGATCTAGAAAACTATTTCAGGTGTAACGTAATTTATGAGTTCGTGGTTGAAAAGCCTTTTTAACATGATAGTGTCTTCTTATGTCATTCATTTGATTAGGATGACAACTAGTAATATGAGGCCTATCAAAGGGGTCTGAATGAAAATCATTCAAATCAAATCCATTTGGGATCGATGGAATTGAAACCGAAGGAATTGAACTCAAAGGAGTTGTTGATCCAATATCATCATCATTATTATAACTAATATCCTACTCTTGAAATTTTCTTTTAAAAAAATTGCCAATAAGAACTTGTTTTTTCATTTTACAAATCCCTAATTTTATAAGAAATAACACAATAGCATTACAAATTGCAATTACAAATAACACAATTCAAATTCATAAAATTTTAAATCAAATACATCTCCAAATCCCTAATTTCATCTTCTAAATAACATTACAAATTCATTAATCAATCTCCTAATTGCCAATAAAACCTAAAAATTAAATCAAATTCACAATAACATTACAAATCCCTAATTTCAATACAAATCCTTAATTGCCAATAATTTATTGGCAATAAAACATAAAAATTAAATCAAATAACCATTAATCAATCTCCTACTATTAAAATCTTGCAAATAACACTGAAATCTTGCAAAAAAAAAACTTAGAAGGTAAAAAGAATACCTTCAAGCAGTAGGCTAGCAGCAGCGAGCACCGACCAGCGAACCAGCACACTGCAGCAGCGACCAACAGCGAGCAGCAGAACGCAGCAGCAGCAGAACTCGGAACTCCAGAAGGCAGTAGGCAGCAACAACGGTCGAAGGGGTTTTTTTTTCGAGGGGGGGCGGTTTTCTTCTTTTAAAGTTAAATGGGTTTTATAATAAACCGAGTTTTTAAAACTTAATTGGGCTAAAATAAATTTTGAACTTAATTAATATTCGGGCTTTTGATTGGGTATTTTGGGTAATTGGGTTAATTTGTTATAATGTTTTTATAAAATGTAATATTTTTTTATAAAATATTAGACTAATTTTTATAAAATTTAAAATTTTCTATAAAGTTTTGTGTTTAAAAATTTTTAGGGGTAACGTAATATTTTCTCAGGGGTAACGTAAAATCATAATAAAAATTTACATAGAAATGTAAAATTTTTTTTACACTACGCGTAAAAAGTTGAGAGGCAGCGGAGAGTACCTCTCATCCCTTAGTAGGTCCGCCCCTAATGCCTATCACAATTCTAGGCTAAGATGGTACCAATTGTGAAGAATCATGAGCATGAATGATAAACATACTATCAGACTAGACTATCAGTTGCCCAACAGACCGAACAAAAACAGAAAATAGCACCAACTACAAACAAAAATAGGGAATTGAAATCAAAATATAAGATCAAACATCAATTGGAATAACAGATGGTTAGAACAAGAACCAAGATGAAACTGCTAGTATGCATGTGCTTATAAATCTTAACAATAGCATTAACATTAAAATATAATATAAGAAAGAGTTAGAATCATATCAAATGTTTTAGTTGTTGAAACATATTAACATTAAAATATAATATAAGTTCAATTGTTTGAAGCAATTAACTCAAGTTCCAATTTGAGTTGTATTCCACTTCATCAATTTGACCATTTCTGATTTAAAAAATAAAACTCACTATGGTTCAAAATCGATGGATTGGTTCTTCAAGTTTGCAACAAATTACCTTGAAAATCGATTGGTTCAAATATATTACCAACCTTCAAAAACTAAATTCGAAACATGATAACCACATTATCAGAAATCTCAAACCCTAGAAACTCCACGGATGCCAAATTCACCTTTTAAAACCATCAATCATGCATGATTCGATACTCTTGTTATATAGGGCCAGTTTGGGATTACTTATTTTGGTTAAAAATTACTTTTGACAAAAATGACTTATTAACTTATGACTTTTCAAAATGAGTTTTTAAAAAAGTGTTTGTATTACCTTATAAACTAAAATGTCGTAAAATGACCAAAATAGGCATACGTTTAAAATAAGAGGAGTTAATAAGAGATAATAAATGGGTATAATAGAAAATTAGACTAAACAATAGTTTTCAAAAGTTAATAAGTAACTCTCTTCTTACTTTTTAAAACCTTCTTTTTACCCTATATGAAAAATTAGTTTGAAAAATTCTTTTGGATTTGCCAAACACTTTTTTTTAACTTATTAACTTTTCAAAAGTTAATAAGTCAAAAGTTGGTGTAAAATAAGCAATCCCAAACACCCACATAATTTTGACCTAATTAGGTTAACAGATCGACAAGTCATCATCTAACATCAAAGTAATCGAATTGAAGATCATAATCATCTATTAGTAACATGCAATGGAGAAATCGAATGGTTAACTTACAATAGAGAAATCGAAATTGCTACTAAAGGAGATCATAAACATCGATTAGTGAACGATGATGCAGCTACTAAACGATGATGCTGATGATCATCAGCGGTGATGGTGAAGAAGAGATGGATGTTTCGATAGACAATGGTGGAGAGGTCCGTTAATTATATGAGAGCAAAAACACTAATGTGGAGGATTGATGATTGAGCAAAAGTCCCACTTATACTTTGAGCTACTGTTGCATCCGCTAGCGTGGTCTCAAATCTACTTCTTACTACGATTAAATGTAAATTATTTATCTTATATATTATACTATTTAAAATATTTATTTTATACAACTTTTGCGATCGAATTAAGATTGATAATAGACGGTCGCAAAGTTTACAGCTATTTTGTAATGAGATTTTCATCGGTCTCTGTTTTTGCGACCAATAGGGTTACGATCGTGTATTTTGTGACTGATTTTTTCGGTCACAATTTTTTGGTTGCAATTGCTAAGTTTTCTGGTAGTGTTTATGAAAATATTATGTTATGAAATTAAAGTACATTGTCATGATCTACTCAAAAACAAATTAAATTTAAGACTTAACTCACCTATATGAGTATGGGTAAATAAGTTCGTCTCCACGAGTAATATGTGGGTAAGTAAGTTCGTCTTCACGAGTAATATGTTGAAAGTGTACTTGTAGTTCAATAATTTTAACTTAATTTTAAAAAACAACTTTGAATTCACGATTAATATAGTAAACAATATTGTAAACTAACAAACGTTATTTATTTTGAATAAAAAGAATGAACCACTTCGAGTTTCAGGTTTACAAAACACAAGTTGTAAACTAGTTATACTTAGCAAAAAATCACATAAACATAATTGTATTGGTTTAATTTATTTTATGATAAAAATAGTAGGGGTTGTAAACGGACCTATTCATAAACTATCAATTTCAATTTACTAACCAAAACCTAGTACTTATAATATTCATGATGTAAAGAAACCAAAAACTAATAAGAATTAGATTAATATTCAAAACAAATTAAACTTGTTTAAATAACTCAACCAATAAATGAAGTTATATTGCTTAACATGTCAATCAAAACTCCAAACTGAACTAAGAAGAACTAATGTTAAACAAGTATAATAAACACAAACCTTACACCCGAAGAAGATCAAGGGTGGTTTAGCCTCTCATGGTCTTCATGGAATTGAAATCGAATGTTGTAGGGATCAATGGCATGAAAAATAGATCTGTAGGTATTCTTGGCTCCAAAATCGACTTTGGTATTATTAGAATTAAGTTGGAAAGTTTCAAATCGTAGCCCTCTTTTTACCCTTCAGGAAGATCACAAAACCCTGAATTTCCGTATCTAACAGCAAAATGACGTAATTTATGTCCTCAGGGACGTAATGTATGTTCCCCTAAGAAAAATCACTTGTTGCCACTGTTTTACGTTCTAGTTTACGTCATGACTGAACTCCTTACAAGACGTAAATTATATCCATAGGAACATAATTTACGTTCCTCATCATTTTAGACTTGTTTCTTTTCTTTTCCAAATTTTGTTTCCATCTTGAGTTTCGGGCAAATATTTTAACTCTCAAAAAACACCCGAATTCATCTGTTTAGCTCCACACAACTACAAATCTATTAACTGTAAAAGAAATTGTGTTTAAGACACGTAATAACGCATAATTAAATATGTTAACATACATAAAAACCCTTACACATCACAGTGGCTGCTTCTTAAGTTTTTAAAACCTAAGACCCAATATTGTCATTGTCTTTCATTACAATATAAATCGGATGCCCACTATACAGTTGAGTTGTACAAATTGTTCGGCACTCGTTTACGCTCGCTTGATGCTCAATCGAAAAATTAGCACACAAAAAATGTTCGTTCGAAAAATTAGCGCATGAAAAATGTTCGTTCGAAAAATTAACGCTCGAAAAGTGCTCGTTGGATTTTCCGCTCGGCTGTAATTGAGCCAATTGACTCAGTTCGATTTGAAAACGAGCCAATCATAAGCAAAAGTCTGCTCGGTTTGACTCGGATCGTGAACAACCCTAGTGATGATCTGTAACGTGGTTTATAAACCTAAAGTTTAGGATTATTGTGTCAATCGATGCATGTAACTTAGTGCACACCAAGTGTTTGTTAAAATGTCATAAAAACCAACTCAATTGACTCTTATCTGTCATCAACTCATATGGTCAAGTTGATGACATCATATCACCTTGTTTGGTAAATTCTTATCTATATATGTGTTTTTACTTCTGTAATTATTATCTTATTTCAAATTAGTATAATGAATTTTAGGTGTTTAGACAAGTTAAATTGATTATAATTGAGTGATTATTTTAAAATGCATCATCTCCTTAATATAAGAAGTGTGAATGCAAATTTTTAATCTTTAAGAACTTATAGCCTCTCACCTTGTCCCTCCACCATGGGCGCATCATACCATGTCGAATCAACCATTCTGTTGTTGATTAAAGGCTAACATTTCTTCACTTCTTTTAATTTTGGGTTGAATCTTTATTTAGGCTTATGATTTCTTGATTTGTGATGCCTAATGTTTCACTTTGATTCCCAATATTAGCAATCTTCATTTCTTAATCTTGACTATCAATATATTCCTGTGTATTTTGACAATCAGGTCTTAATTACTTTGTTCTAGTTGTGTTTTGAAAGTTATTAATAATACATGGACAATAGTACTTCTTGATTGGAAATTTAGTATTGAAAAAAACCCAACCCGATCGACACAAGCTGTGAATTTTGACCTCAAGTTGAGAGAAACTTGAGCACGAGTAAAACTGACCCATTGGATAAACTTTTGGTTCCGTCACTGTGTAGGGTTACTGTCGTACAAGTCATTTTAAGTCTTAAAAACATGCAAGCATTGCTGAAAAAGAATTGTGAATCGTGTGGTGTTGGGTACCTGTCTCAATGGACCGGTGCTGAGTTGTTTGTTGAACATTCCACTTTGTCTAATAACCTGAGCTTGAAAATGGGAACACTGATGCCACGTCATCAAAATAGAGAGCAATTAGGGATTCAGTTTCAGTTTCAAGATCAAGATTCATCATCAACTCAATCCACGTGTCAATCTTACCTTGAAGTAGCAAGTGCTGGAGATAGCTACAAGTATGGCGAAAACAAGTTTTCTATACATTCAGGTTATTTCGTCCATCTGTTATATTACTAATGTGGACAGTTGAGTTAAGTTAACTTTCAATATTAGATAGTGAGTCTTAAGAAACTTAACACAAAGTTTTATGGTTACATATACGCCAGTCACCATGTTTGTTAGTATCAGGGGAGAACATACAGGGCAAATCCGGTGCCTCAAAGCTCTCAAAGGACTAGATACCAAACTGTCAATATCGCATTTGGTATGTGACGATTTTGTTTAGTAAAGCGTGCTTACAACATCAAGGTCGTCTGAAAACAGCTCGTATCCAACGCCTAAAATCAAAGAAATAATGATTTAGATAACTTTAATGCACTCATAAAACTTATATAAAGATTAAAAAAGATACCTCTGCATGGTAATATTCCGAGCTCGGTTTATTATTTCTCTGTTGTATGTATTCACATCCACTAAAGTAAATCCACCTCTTTCAAATAACTTCGACAATGAATCTTCAGAGAAGTAGAATGAACACTACATATGTATATGGAAAATAGCAATAAGTTTAATCAACAATTCAGAAAAAGACAACAAGATTATGCCAGGTATGGGTGTTTGCCGTTTGGTTAACCTCAAAACTATTATGTGGTTCGGCCAAAAAGCCAAACCTCAACCTACTCCTAATATCATTTAGCAGTCAATCTCTATAGCTGAAAAAATGTATGTATTCTATAACACTTGAAAAATGATAATATGTTTAAATTTACAGAAAAAAGGAAAAAGAAATTTAGTGAATTATTTAGATTTCAACACGAGAAATGAGTTTGAACTCAAGCTTAAAATGATGGTCGAGATTTTCTTATTTAGTTTACTAGGAATAAGCTAGGGGTGGTAAAATTAAATAGTAAACACTTCATAGTACTTTGCAGTTTATTTCTACGGTTTGGTGGTTTTTTACGAGTCCTTATGAGGAGGATTGAAATGAATACAATGAAGACCAAAAGTCGACAGAATGCTTACAGTGCCATCACCACGAAAATAGAAGTTCTCACTGATAACTTGATTCTTGTTCATTAGCATTACCTGCATATTGTTCACGAATCATGGTAAAAAGTACTCATTCCTTAACACTGACGCCAATGTGGTGATTTGAAAGATAGATAAACTCAGAGAAGATACTATAAGAAGCTTGGAAACTTGTCCTTTATTGTTGACGGCAATTTGGTAATTTGAATGGTAACTAAACTCGAATAAGATATTATAAGAAGCTTGGAAACTCACTTGAGCATAATCCCCAATAGCATAATCCCGAAAAAGAACATGGCCATTAGGCTGCAAACAGCAAATATATATATATATATATATAATATATGTACATACATAAGGAATGTGGGATATAGAGTAATAGAATCACCCTTAAAAAGTAGGGCAAATTGCCCAAATAGATAAGGTACTTCCTGCATCCCAAAATAATTGTTCACAAACAAAAAACACCATTTATCATATATGTGTTTAATGTAGTTTCTCGTTATAAGAATACACATTTTACCCTTAATGCATTTATGATACCAATTGGCTTGAAAAACTTGCAACTTTTCAAGATGAGTTATTAAGTGTAAAATGGAAAGAATTAGAAAGCTATAACTATCCAGTTATGAAAGTTGATAACTATGTTGAGACATTAAAAAATCAACGTGGACAACTATTTAGGACGGAGGATGTAACCAACTTTATTCCAATTACCATTTTGGGTAGGGTGTTCATAAGCTGTTAAAACCAATAGAACCATCTAAACTGATCAGTTGGTTCAACCAGTTTGATATTTATACGCTTCGGTCCATGATCTACAGTTTAAAAAGCTAGATTTAAAACTCTCACAGATGGCTTGGATTTGGAACGGCCAACCATGGTTTTATTATATATTTTTCATTTCGGTATATACAGTTATATGTGTGTATTCATGAACCATATTTATCATTTAAGAAGGTTAATACAAACTCAATTTTAATAACAAGAAGAAATGGTTCAAATTGTAAAACCAAACAGTTATGACCAATCTGGCTGACCCAATGAACCCAGCCAGTTTGATTTTCCATTTTCAGTATATGTAGTTAGCAGTTCAACCAAAAAAACTTCATCATAATCGACCAAACTAGACTGCAAACACCCCTAACTATGGTTACCTGATTACCCCTAAAGACCCTCAAACTTTGAAAGATTTCAATCTAAGTTAGTCCTTGGCTCATCAACAGCAAGTAACCAGCTTTCAAGATGTGACCATAAAATAAAAAATAAGTCATATGGCCAAAGTTAACAACACATCATCTCCACTTCATGATATTGATCTTGCAGTCAATACGGATTACTATACATAGAAAAATTTGAAAGCTGAAGGATTTTTATCAAATAATTAGTAATGGTAAAAAGATGCTTACCTAAAATAGAAAATCGACAAGAACTGGTAGTTCCCTCCAACCCAAAATTATTGTCCACCATTCTATTTTCATTTGTCCCAAAAAAATTGTCCACTTGTCAAAATTGGAGTGTTAAATTTACAATTTTTATTCTTTTTACTCTTATCACTTGATCATGCAAGTTGTCCAAATTAAATGGTTAAGGACTTGAGGGTAAAACTGGTGTTCTGTAACTAAGAAGTACATTAAATGTGCATATCTTAACTTGTGTGTAGTTTGCTTGGGGAGAATTAAATTAAAGTATGGGATGGAAGAGTAGGTTATTTGAGCAATTAGACGGACTTGATCAATCACAAAAAGGTTGAAAAGGCACAGAGGTTGTTTTATGATAAGCCTTTGCCCTAAAGAGAAAGAAAAGTTGTGTAAGAGTGACCTTTAATACACGTCGAAGGTTTTGTATCACAATTGGCATCTTGTGAGGGGAAATTGCAGATAATGTAAAAACCTGCTTAAAAATGTGAAGTGTTATTGAAGATATCATAACAAAAGGAAAGAAGGAGAAGTTGTAAAGAACATGCTTACCAAGGTGACAACGTCAACAGATGCAGGCATAATATGATGAGAAAGATTATCTTGAGCAATATTGCAAATAAAAACATTAATTTGATGTTGGAGAAAATCTGGATGTGACTGCAAGAAGTAAAGTTAGCGAAATAGTTGTAATGGTGAGGGAGGGTGTAACAAACATATGGATAGAGATTTAAAATTGAGTGGCAGTGGTGGATGGGATAGAAGAAAGGGACCTTAACAAGTGTGAGAGCATGATGTGAGAAATCACAAGCATGAATATAAAGTTGAGGATACTTGTTGGCGAGAGGAAAGATGGTGTTGCCAGCTCCACAACCTGCCTGCAGAAGAAGGATTAAGACTTTAGGAATGAGGTATATGGAGTTGAATTGGAAAGTGACCTCTAAGATGATCTTTGGGTTAGAGGAGGTGTTATGATGAGAAAAGAAGTGGCCCCAATCCTTGTCCAGGTAATGGCGATCCTTGAAGAACTACAATTGAAGTTACTTGGGAATCAGAGAAAATCATTAAAAGATGATCTTTGGGTTAGAGGAGGTGTATGATACCTGCCTTGTTTTGATGACGGAGGTAGAAGTTTTCCCAGTGGCTTCCGCAGTCGTCGGAGGAGGGAGGTAGCAGTCGCACCAGCAATGGCGTCACCACCGCCATCCAATTGAAATCTGCTTTCAAAAAGCCAAGCAGGTTAAACATACGCCCAACCCGTTCCTTTCTTTTCAATTGGAAACCATAAACTTTTATTTCCCTAGTAATAATTCATAACCGCCAATAAGTCTTAGGTCAACTGGTTTATGAGTAGGTATTTTATGACTTTCCAAAGTGAAAGTAATGGGTTGAAGTCTCACTATGTGCAATATGCTCCAAGTGGGTCTTTACCACAGTGGGCATTTGGATGGTGGGTTTTCCTTAAAATGGTGGGCGAGCCGCGTCACCAGCGCTGTCTGTGTTTGCGGGCGTGGATGACCTTTCGCCAATAGGTTTACCCGGGTAACCATGCTTAAAAATTATTCGTTGGCCGTTCAAAAAAAAATAATTCATAACTGCTATATCATCATACCTACGCTACGAAAGCTAAGCTAATCGCCTAATCCTATCCTCTTGTTGAATTGTCAGACGTTGCAATAATCACAAGGTTCACCCACCGTTCCTCTACTAAGCACCAAACTAACAACTTTCTCTGGCTAATGCATATCTTTATACAAATTACTACTCAACATAAATTGACTCAATCTTATATAACCCATTATCTTATATGTGCATATTATTTTGAAATTTAAGATGACTAAAAGGTTAAAGCCACAAACAATCATTTCTTAACAACTCAAACTAATAAAACTAAAAAGTAAACTTTACTTTTGTTCCATGTGTTTTTATGCAAAATACGGTTTGTCTCCAAATGTTTAAAAATACGATTTTACTTCCTGTGGTTTTCATTTTGTCTTAATTAACGCCAATCAACTAATACCGTTAAATATTTCTGTTAAAAACAAGGGTGTGGGGGCTATGGTTTTTATTGTTGGTGATAGCCGATTGATGATGAACATGAAAGGGGTATGTCGTTTTCCTGGCGGAAGATGGTGGCGGTGATGTGGGGGTGGCTGGCAGAGGTGGTCGTGGTGTGGGGGTCGTCGAAAGAGGTGGAGGTGGTGGTGGTGGTGGTGTGGGGGTAAGGCAGTTCAAAATACTCGCGCGCTTGATGCTTGTTCGAAATTTGCTCGAAAAGTATTCGTTCGAACTTCTACTCGGTTGTAAACGAGTCGATTAACTCGGATTAGATTGTTAACGAGCCAAGCACGAGCAAAGGTCCGCTCGGTTCTGTTCGGCTCAAATTATTATTTATATATATATAGGTCGTATTAAGGTTCTGCAAGAAAAACAAATTTTGATATTTTTTGTGGTTTTTAATTATGAAAAAAATTACTAAAAACGTTAATTAAATTGTAAAGTAAATTCAAATACGAAAACTAATTCCAATACCAAGGTAATTTCTTAATTTGATTTTGTTGTTAGAGTCAACCCACTACTCTAAGCTCACATGGTTCGGATTTTAGCGTGCGGGTTGCAACGATAGAAGTATCAATTATAACTAAACACACACGTCGTTCGATATGTTTAACTAGATTATATGATTCTATAACAATAATGAATTCATAGACAAACTCAAACCTTTAATTGTTACTTGTATCAAAAATTAAAACTTGATTAGGGTTTTAAAACATAAAGAACTTTATCAGAAAAATTAATAAAGTGGCCAATTTTATTAACGATCTAATATATACCGGAATAGATTCGGGTTTAAAATCAAGAATCAAACAAACAAACCATTAAAATAAAAAGATCTTATAAACGATTCACATAAGTTCAAATCAAAACAAAAAAATAAAACCTTAATGTTGAAACTAAAATTGTTGTAGTCGGACATGACGACTAGATCAATCAAACAAAAGTTAAATAAAAACTTACGAACACCAAACAATTAATTATCTTCAAAAAAATCAAAATCACCAAAAGTTCAATTCCCTCTTGTTGCTTTGCTCTACCTCGACTTTAATGGAGAAAAAATTACAAGATCCCCCCACCCCTCCACCCTTTTTCTTTTTTTGTTTTCATCACCATATATATAGTATTTAGAGTAAAATATCATTTTCGTCCCCGACGTTTAGTTAAATTTGTCATTTCAATCCAAAAACTTTTTTTTTGTCATTTCAGTCACTGTAGTTTACTAAATATTGTCATTTTTATCCACTTCACTAACACCATTAAAACTCTGTTAAAACTCCGTTAAATGTGAGGGTATTTTAGTCTTTTTCAACACTCTAATTATCCAATTAAAACAAATCAATCAATTAATATTCAATTAAAACTAAAAAACACATGAAGCGACTCTTGAGACCGGTCGCTTTGATTAATTCTAACACATGTTGTTCGATTAATGTCTTCTGTGAGATTTCAATTAATATTCACGTTTTGTTTGAATGTGTACTTTTGTTCGATTGAGTTCTACTGTTGTCACATTTTGTTCTATTGAGGTTTGAATTATCACGTTCAAAGACATCAATTAAAGACCTCAATCGGATAAAGTATGTGAACAACAAACATCAATCACATAATAGAACTCAATCAAATAACGGTATACGTTAAAACAAAATGTGAAGATTAATTGAAATCCCACAGCACCATTAATCGAACAACATGGGTTAGAGTTAATCGAAACTTTTAAATCAAATCATGTGTTTTTTTAGTTTTAATTGAATATTAATTGATTAATTTGTTTTAATTGGATAATTAAGGTGTTGAAAAAGACTAAAATACCCTCACATTTAACGGAGTTTTAACGGAGTTTTAACAGAGTTTTAACGGTGTTAGTGAAGTGGATGAAAATGGCAACATTTAGTAAACTACAGTGACTGAAATGGCAAAAAAAAAAAAATTTGGATTGAAATGGCAAATTCAACTAAACGTCGGGGACGGAAATAGCATTTTACTCTAGTATTTAAGTCAATCAACAATATCCTTTTTTAAATCTATATCTATATACATAATAAAGTACTAACATTTGATATAATTGGCCTAATACGAGAAGAATTTTGTGCCACTTGATATTCTCTTCTGCTTTCTCTCTCTATTTTTCCCGCCTAAATCTATTTTGCAAATCAAATAAATGATCATTTTGACCATTTAAATTATTATAACAAATTTTGACTTTGTGACTAATAACCTATTATATTTTCTCTTTATTATATATATATATATATATATATATATAGATAAATTTTATTTGCAACCTATAATTTAAAATTTATTATTCGGCAAATTTAATCTAATTTTATTGTTTCGACCCGTGGTACACGTGACTATAGGCTAGTTCTTCATAAATCACCCTTTGTTTTAAATATTCTTCCAAAGCTTTCTCATATTTTCGTTTTCAACTCCCGCAAGCGTTTTTCACCTACAAACCAATAAAGTTCATCCAAAGTAGACTCTATTCCACCAAAACAAGAATTAATCGAAATAAACGGAAATAAGTAAAATAAATGCATGATATGATATTAAAACGAATGCTAAAATGATGATAATTGATGCCTAAAAATGATACTAATAAATCTCCCAAGCTTAAACTTTTCCTTGTACTCAAGTAAGTCAAGAATAAGAATAAACCTAGAAGTAAAAACAATTAAGAACAAAACAAATACTAGCATGATTAAGATATTAACAACATCTATTCTAGTCCCGCTTTAGAAGTATGAGCATGAAATCATCTTATTATGCTAATTTTTAGTTATCATGAACAAATTAGGCTTTCAATATTTTTATTAACAATACGTACTAAATTTGCCAGTTATGATGCTCTAACCCTTAAGTTCTGGGCTTATCGTTTCATATTAATTAATCCATGTTAAGTTAATTATTTAAGTATGTCAATACCTTTCTTCACACGGTGAAAACCTTTTTAACCTCAAATACTATAGAGAGCAAGTGATCAATTTTCACCACACGAGATCATAAATGATTTGCTATAATTACGGTCAATTCATCAATTAACTAATTTCTCTCTCTTTTTGTTTTTTTCTTTTTTTTTCGTACTTATTTTTGTTTCTTTTCTTTAATTTTCATATTAGATGGACTCGGTTCTCAACCTATTTTTGCTATGTATTAATCTCCTTATGTGATGAGATAAGCATTAGGCATACATGGATATTATGCGTTTTATAATTGTAAATCCAAAAACAAAGGTCCCTAGCATAACGGGGTAAGTTTGTATTTTTATTGCTATCAACCTTCTTGGCACGCAACCTATGATTAACATAATAAAGTTAATATTATTTTTTATGTTACTCTCAAAAATCTTTCTGAGACAATAAAGGTGCGTGCAATTTTTTATGTAACTAATATCGAGCTATATACAAACTAAATACAATGCAAAATAATAATAATAATAATAATAATAATAATAATAATAATAATAATAATAATAATAATAATAATAATAATAATAAAATAAAATAGATGAGTATAAACTAGGTAAAAATAAAAATAAAATAGAAAATACATTTCTCCAAGCTTTAAAATCCAATATTATACTCGAGACTTGAGAAAGAGAATGAAGTGAGTCTACTGCGATGGCAGACAATGGGAAGTGGTGGTGGAAGGAATGGAGGAAGGTTGTGATCATGAAGTCGAGGTTGAGAAAGCCAAATAACGATTATGGTTAGAGGATTTTTTTTTTTTTTTTTTTTTTTTTTTTTTTTTTTTGTTGTTTTTTTAACTCAGAAGGCTTGCGTGACCGTGTCTAGCTTATAAAGCAATTGTTGTGCGGCCGTTTCTCAATTTGGTTTTTTTTTTCATTTCTAACACGGTCGTTTCAATTTTATGGCCGTTTAAACCTTTTGTTTGACACAAAACAAAAATAAATTAATTTAACATGAAATAACATGAAAAAAATTAAAAATAAAAAGATAAAGAAAACACGAGTTGCCTCCCGCATAACGCCATTTTTAACGTCTTTGATTAAACTTTCCAAGTTAACGTCCATTCAAGTTGAGGATAATTTTGTTATAACTTGACATACTTAATGAGTTAACTTATAATAAATTGAGTTAATTACACGATTGGTCCCTATGCTTTGCCCATATTGTAATATTGGTCCCAACTTTTAAGAAATTATAGGTTTGGTACCAACTGTTTATCAAACCGTAATATTATTGGTCCCTAACACTGACTTCTGTTAAGTTTATCAGTCAAGTAGATGTGAAAATACCAAAATAACTCTGAACTAAAAAACAAAACATTATATGTGTGACCCATTTTTTCTAATAAATATATATAAAAACCCAACCCACCCCATCCCTTTCCTCTTCGTTTTCTACCCGGCACAACACCACCAGCACAACACCACCGCCACACCACCGTCGCACACCACCACCGCCGGTGCACAACCCTTTCCTTCCCCTTCTCTTTGTTTTAGTTTCATTTGAACCCCAACCCACCCTATCCTCCGATTTGAACCAACCGTCGGTGTTGGTGTTGTACCAAAACAGTGGTGACGGTGGTGCTTCGGTGACCAGTAGGGGTTAGCTGCTGACGTTTGAACGGATCAGTTGTGAACTGGTTATGGTGGTGATTTGATGACGGAGATGGGTAGGTGGTTGGTGTTCCAACAAAAACACCGGTGATAGTGGTGGTCTGGGGAAGGCGGTGGTTGAGAAACGATTGTGGTTGTCAGGCAGTGTTGGCCGCGAAGGGGAGGGGTAGCTGGGTGGTGGTGGTGGTCGGACTGTGGTGGTGATGATAACACGGTGGTGGTGGTCTGTCTGTTGTGGTGGTGATGACACGATGGTGGTGGTCGGTCTGTTGTGGTGGTGATGACACGGTGGTGGTGGTCGAAATATGGTGGTGGTGGTGGTGGTCGGACTGTGGTGGTGGTGATCACACGATGGTGGTGGTCGGACAGTGGTGGTAAGACACGGCAGTGGGGGTTGATATATATATATATATATATATACATAATAAAATTATATATATTAGTGTGTATATATAATTAAATATTTATAAAGTGGGTCCCATATTTATTATAATATTTTGTTTTTTTAATTCAAGGGCATTTTGGTCTTCTCACAATCACTTAACTGAAAAACTTAATAAGAATTAATGTCAGGAACCAATAATGTTACGGTTTGATAAATAGTTGGGACCAAACTTGTAATTTCTCAAAAGTTGAAACCAATATTGCAATATAGGCAAAACACTGGACCAATCGTGTAATTAACTCTAATAAATCATAATTTGAAACTAAACTTGAAAAACGACCTTATCATATAAACAATTTATGTAATACACGAGTTATTAACCTTGTAATATGTAAAGTTTTCAATTTTATTTTTAAAGAAATGATTAATAAAATGGGGCGTCGTGATTAGGGGTGTGCAAAAAACCGAAATAACCAAACTGTAATCAAAATAACCGACGCAACCGAACCGAAAAACCGAAACCGCTAAGAAACCGACGGTTTGGTTTGATGATTTTTTAAAAACCGAATTTTTCGGTTCGATTTTGGTTTTGCTTGTAACAAAAACCGAAAAAACCGAACCGAAACCATACAACGAAACTTGTAAGTTTAGAGGTATAATCATACACTTATAAATATTATAAGCCTATTAGTTAGTTGTTTAACTTATGTTATCTACAAAAGATTAATTATTTAGGTTTCAAGAATAATTTTTAAAATTCTTTTGTTTGAATTAATAGATTAAAATGTTTTATTTAATTTTTTTGTTCTTATATTTTATGGATTGTATTTAATTTTTAATGCTAACTAATTTATAAGAATATATAGATTATATTTAAAGATCAACAAAATGATGTAAGACTAAAGTTTTTATCTTAAATTCATTACTTTAAAACAATTTTTTCTATAAAAACTTGAAGTCGAAATGTTAAAACCAAAAAAAAACCGAAATCGAACCGAAATCGAAATGAAAACCGAAAAAACCAAAACTGAATGGTTTTAAAAACCTAGAAACCGAAATATCAATTTTTGGTTTTGGTTTTAAGCTAAAATCGAAACAAACCGAACATGCTCACCCCTAGTTGTGGTAGTACTCATTTATTTAACTATTTAAGAAAGAAGAGAGTATGTATATGCATAAAAAATAATAATTTTAAATTCATTTTAGCACTATAAAAGACGCGAAGTCGGTAAACCCTAGCTAAACTTGCAGACGCTCGTCGATGGTTGTCGGCGGTGATGTTCCTCTATTTGTTGCCGTCTCTATGATTAATTAAGGATCCTTTCACTTTCAATATGCTTATGCTTCTGCTCCATTGAATGTTGATTTGATTGTTTACTGTTATTACTTTCATTCTTATTTGAAGTTTTCAAGTGTGGTAATCGGAGAAGAGGGTAAGGTGTTTCTGTTACCCATCAGATTCATTTTACATACTTAGATTCAAATTTCCCTCATAATAATAATATCACATACAGAATATAATTCCTGTGCGCCAACCTATATGCTTTGCAAGTTTTGCTCTTCTGTTACATTTCGTTGTAAACTTTCAAATCCCCAAATTCCCCTTGTTTTAATCCAAACTTTAATTACTTTTTTTATATATTAAAAAAAACAGTTTCGAAACACTATCACTTTGGTGTTTTGTTAATCATTAGTTATGTTATCTTCATTAGGCTTTGCTAATGAGCAGAAAATGTAGTTGAATTGTAGTGATCGAGTTCTTCTTTTTGCTACCTTTAGGCGTTGTTTTTTACTTTAACAAACATTCTTTAGTATTAGTTCCGTGTTGACTTGTATTTTAAAACATCATTCACATGTCCAAGCAAGCATTTGGCAAATCACACATGGTCTGATTTACACAGCCAGCCAAGTTGATACACAAATTATAACCTTAGTCCATAGCAGTGATCATCACCATACCACTTTTTTCATTCTCTTAATACTTTCACTAAAGTCTACTTTTAAATCAATTTAGTACAAACATTTAAAAGCAATATAACATACACAACAATTACTAAACGCTGTCATTTTATTTTCTGTATCACTTTTACCTAATATCTCTCTGGTCTACAAAAGATACCATACCATACCATATGGACTGCTGTTTATCTGTACATTTTGCAGGTTATGTGCATGGAAAAGCCATTAGATTCATTGGTTTGATCCACGCAGTTCATTTAGGACTTGGAGACAAATAGAAGAAACACAAGGATAAACCAAATGAGTTTTATAACCGTCAAGTCTGAAATTTTTTTTAATTTCTTTGATAAACGGGAACGGGGTGGGTACATTCATAAAAAGAACAATATTAGTAGGCACCTTCAGAGAAACAATATCCACAACACCTCAAGCCATCAAAACCACGTACATCAGAAAAAGATCGTTGATTCTGCTTAAGGACCATGGTTGAACTATAAAACCCTGCGTTGTTTTCACTTCCTGTAGGCTGTAGCTTTTTTTTTTTTTTTTTTTTTTTCCTGGTGTGCACGATTTCAAGAAATAAATTTACAAATGGAGCGGGCAATGTTGTAATTTTAGTTGATTGTGTTAAAAGTGCATGCCTTCAATACCCTTAAGGGTTGATTCAAAGTTCTTGAGGTTGCTGCTTGAAGCATTTCTAGAAACAGGTCGTCTCTGGTCAGAGGACACGACAGGTGAGCTCCTTTGGGCCGACCTTGAACTTTTGTTAAGTGCAATGGGGCTCATATCTCTACTTCGTGCACGAGATGAGTCAGGTTCACCAACGGTTAGCCTTGAAGACCCAGTTACTCGCAAAAAACTTGATCTTGATACCTACAAAATGAGCAATTCAAAATATTCTATCATTTAGAGATGTGTATATCTACTGGCAGCTCGTTTAATACTTAGTTAACTATTTTTATATAAAAATCAGAAAATATATAACTGATTTCTTATGCAATTTTTGGGTATGTGAAATTAAAAGGAAACGATTAAAATAAGGCCACTTCATTTTTATGCTTACTTTTAAGTGATAGCTAAAATAAGAAAAGGTGTAAACTTGGTTTCTGTTTTATGTAATGCCTTTCAGTTTGTTTGGTTCCAGACCAAACCAAACCAAATCCTATTACATTTATTTTGGATCTTTGTATTTTTAAGCTGATTTTGCTAAATTTGATCACTTTAAATTGGAATTTGATTCGGTTTTCAGTGAGAATTGAAACAAATCAACCCAACCTGAGAAACCCAAAACCCGAATTGATGAACACCCCTAAAATCAGGAATCAATATAGGTGAAGGATACGTACTTCTCTACTCATAGATTGATCACTGGTAGTTGGGATCTTTTGCTTAGAAAGGGGACCAAAATTAGTGGTTCCCACATTTCGGCTCCACGAGGGGTTTGTAGCAGACCAACCATTAGTCCTACTTTCTTCACCACCTGCTAAAGAAATATAAATTTTAGTCTAGCAAAAAATTATTATTATCAGGGTTGCAAATAAATTAAAGGTGTCAAGTTTGACAGTTTACTTCTACACAAGCCAAACGAGAGCCAATCTTCATCTCTAATTGGTTCAAGAGTTAAGAAAAAGTTGGTTACAAGAGAAGTGGGGCAAGAGGGCCAAACAAGTCGAAATAGCCCCAGAGTGTTATTTTAATGCATAAAACCACCTTACATCCTTTTAACTCAAAAATTTACAATACTTATTACAATAATATAAGAATCGCAATGATTTTCCTTATTAGGAAATTTACACAAACAAGTGATATGGGTTCAGCCGAACTCTAACTATGCCAAGACTACATGTTCTGATGTTCTTAAGCATAGCCCTTATAAACTGGAAATGGGAGATATGATCCGTTCAGTTCAAAAGTCATCCAAGTGTTTTGTATCTATCTGATTTTAATTTATCTACTATGAGATGGGTATATATTTTTAGTGTGTTAGAAGGGTAAATACGAAACATCGAACTTTTAGGAAAGATATAGATGAAACTGACCCTAAAATATATCCTAGTTTGAATCATACTTTCACTCAGTGAGTTAAAAAATCTGTGCTTTTTTTTTTAAATCTCACCTGATTGCCTATTCATGTTAGAAACCACAGGAGCAGGAGGGACTCCAGTACTCGGTCCAGCATTAGCACCCTGAAAGCTAATAAGTTATTCAAGGGTACAGAAGAGCATTTTCAATTTACGCACTAAATATGTGCACCAAATTTATTTCAAACTTGCACCATTCTTTTTTTTTTTGCATTAAAGTTTACACTAGATTACACATTAATTTGTTTCCATGAAATCGTTATATATATAAAGAAAAAAACAAATAAACTTGAATTAAATTTATATTTATTTAACTTTTAATAAACTTATTATGACAATTATAAATGATATCAAAAAAACATATTCAATATGGTACCTATTTTAAAGGCCTCAATGAGAATGTTTTAATAATAGAACTTTTTAATTTTTGTTATGTTAATTAAAATATAACTTACAAGAGCAGGGGATGGCGGATTGGCGAGCTGCGATTGCTGATACTTCAAAATAGTCCAATCAAAGACATAATCAAACTGGAAGCCTGAAGCAAATAAAGAGGTAATTCAACCAAATATACATCATCACTACAACCTGTTTATAATTTCATGATCCAAAAAAGAGTGTGGAGATTAGAACCTTCACGAATAAAAAGATCACGAAAGATTCTCTTCAAATACGCATAATCTGGTTTATCATCAAATCGTAAGGATCGACAGTAGTGAAAGTAAGATGCGAATTCCGTTGGGTAGCCTCGGCATAAAGCCTGAAAAAAGGGGGTCCGGTCAGTTACAGGGCAAAATACCATAGGTGGCAAAATGGGTGGGTCAAGCGAGTTGGATAATGGGTCAAAACAAAGAAGGTTAAACAAAAACTAGCAAAAGTTTCAAACATTTTATAAATAAATAGTGTTAGATAAGATTACAAAAATTATAAAAGTTTGGAAATAATATACCTTTTAAATAAAAACGATTTACGAAGTATTATGTATTATAACTGGGCCATATGACAAACTTGGGTTAAAACAGTTCAGGTCATTATAGGATTTACAGGTAATCTTTTAAATGGGTTGAAACAGGTCAGGTTGACACAAAACACTTTTGTGCAATTTTCAATTTTGTTTTATAATTAGTGTTAGATATGATCATCAAGATTATATTAATTGAAACATAATGCTAACTATTCAAATAAAATAATAATTAACAGGGTTTTATGCATCATTAACAAGGTTTTATGCATCATTACATGAATACACATAATCTTTAAACAGGTCGAATGAACTAGGCCAACCCAAAACACTTTTTAACAAAACATACTAGTGTCAGATATGCATATGAAAATTAGACTAATCCAAAAAATAAATACACTTTTCTAGATGAAGTTATTATAGTATCAGAAGATACTTTGGGCTGTTTAACCTATTTGGCCCATATCCTTAACTTTGTTATTTTTCACCCTTTTGACCCCCTTTAGAGATAAAACATAACCCGCAACCAATCCCATACCACTTACTTCAAAATATAACCCTTATTACTTACTTCAATAGATGTCATAACCTTCTTCTCACTGATCTTTTCATATTTTTGTTTCTTATTTCCAGCTTTCAGTCCTTGCCATGGGAGACTACAGTGTAGTAAAAATAGTGATAACTACATGTCATATCTTGGGTAAATAAGTAGCAACAAACAAACTCAGGAATAATAAATATCTACCTTCCTCTCAAGAAGTACATGAGGACATAACCAAGTGACTCCAAATCATCTCTTCTGCTTTGTTCTAAACATTAAAAAAAGCATAATATGTGAATTATAGTTTCAAAATTTTATTATTTGGATACTTAAATAACTCGAGGGCGCCAGTTAAGTGGGGATGATAAAATATTAGAGAACCAAAACATTTATGCAGAGCAAAACCCTGGTCAAGAATCCTCGCGGCTATGTATTATCTTTAACCAGTTAAGTGGGGATGATAAAAATAGCTTAAAACAACACGAACTAAATGGGTTGACAGTAGCAATGAGTGCAGTTTTAATGTATAAAACTTCTTAAGTCGGTTTATAATCAAAAGAATTAGATTACTATAAAATTTCTATCGAAAACTAAAACAAACTGAATGATTTTCTTCCCCCCACCCCCTGGTTTAAGAGATTCGGCGGGAATAGCATCTAAATATTAATAAGAGAAATTGTTCAACTAAGCAACTTGATTCCTAAAACACTTTCTGCTTTTAACTAATTAAAAAGCTGCATTTATTAAATGTTCCTAAATCAGTGAAACTATGTTCTTCGGTTATGGACACACATTTTAGATCAACTTAGTGAGCTCACCTATATGGGATGTGCTGATGAGTAGAGGAGTCCCTGTATTTCTTGGCTAGCCCAAAGTCGATAGCATAGACCTGTAGAAATTAAGAAATAGTACAAATGAAAATTCAAACTGTGTATAAAATAATAAATAAATGTTAATGATAGAAAAGAAATTGTTATCAGTGAAAAAAACCTATATACTTTTACTGGAAACATGGTTTAGTCCTTAAACTATCTTTGTGATTGATAAAGTCTTCAAAGTTTGAAATACGAGGTTTAGCCCATCAATTTTTTAAGAGGAAAATAAAATTTAAGGACTAAATTGGTGAATAGAAAAAAAGCTGAGGACTTCTAAACTCATAAGAAAGTTCTATATGTTTTAAAATTAAAAATCAAATTTAAGCAACGACGAGAATAATTTAGAGACTAAACTACATTTCTAATGAAAGTATGTAGGGTCTTTTTCCAGATATAACCAAATTAAAAACAAAAACTATATAGACTAAAACCTGATTGGCACGCCTCCCTAAACCCATAAGAAAATTATCTGGCTTGATATCACGATGTAGAAATGATTTACCATGAATAAATTCAACACGATTGATCTGCAATGAAAATAACCAAAAGAAAATAATGAGGAACATAAGATTGATAACAAGAGAAAAATTGTAGATTAAAACCCTATGGGCTTTTAGTGAATCACATAGAGTCTGGAATTTATTTTTGCATAATTAAGTGCCTAAACTTGCAAAATTCAAACAATTTCAATATAAAGCTTTTACAAGGTTACGAACTTAATCATGCAAAAAGCACATAAGTCCCATTTCATTGTTCCATGATCAAATCCCTTAGTTTTTAAAACTCAAAGATGAACTCCCTGCATCTCATCAGTAACATAAAAGTCCTTTTTGGCTTTTTGTATGGTTAAATCCATGGACTTTTCAGGATTCAATAAAGCAGTACTTCTTTGCATAATTGAGTCCCTAAACTTTATTATAAGAACTTTTCTGTTAAGTTTGAATTTTTAAAAGTCAAAGTAATTAATCACGCAAAAAAAAAAGTTTGGGTTATTTTTACACTGAGCCTAATGATCAAATATATATTTGGAGGACTTTGTAGCTGAGTTTTTGATGCGTTTAAAGCACTTAGTCCAGTAAAAGTAAAGTCCATAGGTTTTTCTTATATTTCCCAATAGTGAAAGGGCAAAAATGGAATGAAAAAAGACGCACCATTTGATCAGCAAGCATAAGAACAGTTTTCAATGAGAGCTTTCTATTACAGAAATTAAACAAATCCTCAAGACTTGGTCCCAATAAATCCAGCACTAAAACATTGTAGTCTCCTTCGACACCAAACCATCTCACATTTGGAATTCCAGCTAAAAATGTAAATCCACAAGTCAACAAAAATAACTAACAAAAAGTATTCCCAAAAAAAGATTAATATCATTCTAGGTTTCTAAAAACTCACTACATAAGTCATTTATCCGCATATGACATATATACGAAACTTCTAAATTTTAAATGGTACACTATAGAATCCCCCCCCCCCCCCCCCCCCCCCAACACACACACAAAAATGATGTAAATGGCAACAAAGTTATGGAGGTGTTGCATCACTTCCTCCTTGAAGTATCTTATATAACTTCGATTCATATAGCAATTGAGGATGCTTTGTCTTGATATTTTCCTGAAAAGAAAATACGAAAAAAAAAAAAATAGCTACATTATAGCAGAGCACTAGATACAACTCCCTAATGATAGGAACGTACAAAACTATATTGATCGTGGACTTGAAAATCAAACAATAAATGGAATTAAAAACAAAGTACAAGGACTTATATTTACAAGGTGTTTGGGATTGCTTATTTAGACAGCTTATCTGCATATTGTGTTTCTAGAAACAAATAAGTAATCTTAAGTGCTTGGATGCAGAAAAATGCTTATGCTCGGAGTATTTAAATAAGAGACCCCATTACACCCACTTATGTCCCTAGTTTTGTTAGTAACGAAGTTTAACAATAAGGGGGCGTTTGGTTGGAAGGAATGGAATGGAATTGAGAAACTAGTATGATTTTCAAGTAAAATTGTGTTTGAGTGAGCAATTAAAAGTAAACCCAAGGGAATGTTTCACCTCAAATTCCCTTGGTTGTGGGATTTCAAAATCCTTCCACCTAGAGAGGGAATTTGAAATCCCACAACCAAGGGAATTTGAGGTGAAACATTCCCTTAGGTTTTACATTTCATTACCCACTTAAACATAATTTTGCTTGAAAATTATACTAGTTTCTCAATTCCATTCCATTCCTTCCAACCAAACGCCCCCTAAATGTTATACCAATGCAATCAAGTAACTTTGGATTAGAATTTTGATCTCCAAGAATTGACTAATTTCACTAGACACTTCGAACATGACTAGCACCAAAAAGAAAGTACATGATTGGAAGAATGAGAACTCAGTTGCATTTTCCAAAGGCAGGCAGAAGAGCACTCTTGATTCAACTGATGAGGACAAGTGTTTATGCTTATTTGCTTATGTTGGGCTGAAATGAGTTGAAGAAACTTGAGATTTCATATTTCCAACTGTTATTGTTGGTAGATTGAAATATACGTTTAGCCGATGCAAATAATTAGTTTTAAACAAGCTTTTTGCCAGCTTCAGCCCTATAAGCATGAAGCTTTTAAGTAAGGAGTCCAAGATGGGGCCTTCGTACAATGACTTGGAAATTTTAATTATTGAAAACCATGAGAGTGGTCTTTCCCAGTACCCAAAGGTTAGTATCTCTAGAAGAGGTGCATTTAGCTACGAATTTAAGAGATGCAGTTTTCATGTAGCAGAGCAGGTAGTGTAAGGGTAAAAGTAATGAATGTTAGTAAGCAAGATAGATAGATTGAGAGTCAAGTGCAAATGGCATATGAATTACGCACCAGCTTAATAGCAACTTCTTCATTGGTCTGGATATTTGTAGCTGTGAAAAAGAAAGAAAAAAGCATGTGAATCTTCTGAAAAGGATAATGACAATGACAATGATAATGATAATGATGATGGTGATAAGTATAGAAACCGAGATAGATCTCTCCAAATGAACCGCTGCCAATCTTCCGGCCAAGTCGAAACTTATTCCCCACACGAGGTTCCATCAACAAACAAATTCAAACTTCACCAAAACCTTAACAACTCATCCAAAAAATATATATATATATATATATATAGAAAGAAAAAGGAAAGTTGCGGTCGGATCATCATCTCATCTTACTTACGATTGTTTGTGGGAAAAGAAAGTAAGAAAGAAAGAAATGGTGGAATTGAAAGGAAGGAAGGAAGGAGGTTTAGGTTGAAATTGTTTCGGGTGAAATGAAAGAGGACGCATACGGCATACCATCATGGCATCATCTCATCATATCTCGCCCGACACCCGACCCCCGACCCGACCCGACTCCTTTGCCTCTTAGTCAATCTCAAGTACCACTTTTGTTTAGATTGGAAATTACACTCAAACCCAAAGCCCGCCCGAGACATTTGTGACAGGTTTTGGGTCGGGCAATCGGGTATGAATTGAATATAGGATTACTTTTTATTATTTTCACGAGTATGAAATGGGTATAAGATTACATGATATATCTGTTTATCTTAAGAATTATCCGATTAAAACATGCTTATTTACCTAAATATTTATTTTTATTTTAATTATGAAAACGGGTATACCTGATTATCCGTGGGTATGCCCAAAATCTGACAGGTACATACCCGATACATGCCTAACAATATAGTATGGGACACACTTTTATAACCAGATATGAGGTTGTGATTACATAAACCCGTATCATGTCGTCTTTACTTTTATTATTTTTTTTTCTTTCTTTATAATTTGAACCCACAACAATTGTACTCCTAAAATTCACTTATTATGCATTTTATTGAAAACTAGTTTTATAACTCATCACGTGACGTGATAAATTATAGACCAAAATCGACTAAATTTGGAGTAATTCAAATTTATACCGTCAAATGAAAACGTATTATATTTGAAGCGAGTCCAAATAAAATTTACATTAAAACGTATACTAACTCAAAACGTACATAAAAATAAGCACGTGCGTCACCGTCGTATGTAGCCTAATAAATCATAGATTACAATCGCCCTGACTCGTTTACAAATTAAGAGATTATTTGATAGCCTCTTAATGGTTATTAAGAATCTATCTTTTAATGATTCATAAGCTCTCAGTGGTTAAAAGATAGCTTTAAAGTTGAATGGTTAAAAGGTTAAAACTTAATAATACCTATTAATCATTCAACATTAAAGTTACCTTTTAATCATTAAGAGGCTATTAATCATTAAAAGGTAGCTTTTTAATGACTATTAATAGACTACCAAACAACCACTAAATTTATGTTAAACGTAGATTAACTCGAATTTATATCGTCGAATTAAAACATATTACGTTTGATCGGACTCTTTTCCATACAAATTTTTAGTCGAAACATAGACTAACTTAAAGTACTTAAAAATAAGCACGAAAGCTTTTTATATTTAACTCGAATTGTTTCCAAATAAAATTTACATTAAAACGTAGACGAACTCGAATTTATTCCTGCGTTTACATAAAAAGAAGGTAAGAATTAATTTTTTTAAGAAAAAAAATGAATATAGAGTAACCCCGAAACTTGAAGATCCACTAATGTTTTGTCTCTCTTCACTATGTTCAAGTCTTAAACATGGAACAAAGAATTCCAAGGCAGTTGGAGAAGAGACATTGCAAAAACAGTAAAAGTCAAAGCATATCAACACTTGACCATTTTCATATTGCATAGCAGCCCTCGTAAAATTCTACATACCAGTGTCACTATACTTTCTTCATGTTTCAATAATGAATCAAAAACTAGAAAAACATTTAACAACAAAAGACCCTACACATGTATAAACATCATCAAATACCCCAAACCCAAAACCAAAAATATATATATATGTATATATTAAGTTCGTGTTGCAGCCATAGCAACACGAGGACTCAAAACAGAAGATTTCTTCTGCAGCATTTGTTTCAAATGTCTAATCTTTGCATCCACTCGTGCAGAAAACCCGATTTTCGTCTCTTGTCTAGCTTTCGATCTCTCACGGGTCCACATATGTCGATCTTCAACATCTTTTTTGTAATATTTAATTTCTTGAATAAGATGATGATCCATTGGATTAAAAGATCTTTGGAAAGAAATATGAGCCAAATAAGGGAGATTACACGCAACCGTCACTAAAATTGTGCTCAACCAAAATATTGGGGCAGGAGCGAGCCCTTCTACAAAGATTTTATACGCATTTCCAGAAAGTTCTGGAGGCAACATCCCATATAATATTAAAAACACGTACCATGTGATGATGCTGAAACCAATTAGAAAGTGCTGTATCCATGTGAAGTGGCTCATTGTGAGGGCGATTTGGCAATTTACTACATAGATGACACCTGTGAACATGGCCGTCCCCACCACGGTCATGTCAGCAGTCTGCCCGCCTGCCCGGAAAGCTTGGTCGTAGAATATTATTATGTTGAGAAAAAACACAATGAGGGAACAGTAGAGCCCGTTTCCCATCCACCCGAAAATTCGGTACCAGTCAAAAATAGATTTCTTGGTCCTTGTTGATATAAAGCTGGAAACTGCAGTGGTTATGAAGAGGTGTAAATGTTTAATAAAAGTAGAAAAAACAACTGGGGGTGAAAATTACAACCCGTTTATATGATAATAACAGGTTAATACGAGTTTTGATTTAATGATAATGAGCAGTGCTAAAAGCTAGGTATTAATGAAACATCCAAGGGGTTTCAACTGCAAAAGTTGCTTAAAATGTTTACACCTTTCTAAATCATTTCATCAAACACCTCAACAATATAACTTCTGTAATCATATTTATATTTGGTTTATTTCAAGAAAAAAAAAAGTAAAAAACTGGATAAACAGGCTAAGATTACACCCAATTAGCTAATTCATTTTAATTGTACTTTTGGAACGAAAAGCTAACCTGTATGCAGATCTCAGAAGACACATCTTGTTCAAAAACACCAAGTGCAATCACAGGCAATGATGTAAGAACAACATTGAATAAAAGCATATACCAATCATCATACACTGATTGGCCCGAGAAGCCTGTAAATGCCTCAAAGTAGAACAATGTAAGCCCAAAAGCTATGTTTTTGTAGAAGAAATAGCATATCTGTGTTTGCAAAGAAATCATTTGTCAATAATCAATATAAATTACATTAACAAAAAGCAATCCAGTTATTTTCTAATTGTTGGTTAGAAGTAGAACGAGACATGTACGCATGTAAGCATATAGTTACCATCTGAGCAATCCTCTTGTAGCACCAGTGACCATGTACAACCAGAAGCCTTTCCAGAAACCGAAACTGTGCAATAGCAAAGTCACTTGCCATCACAGCCTACACACAAAATCATCAAGTTTTTAAGGCCATTTTACACAACAATTTCTACAAACATGCATATGTTTTGTTTCAAAACCAATTTCACGCTCAGATTTTAAAAATCCAAACTATGAAAAAATAGGTACGTTTGCATAACATTACCAACCTGCATTCCTTCAACGCCACTTATTCCAACACCATATCTGCTTCTTGAATCATTCCGACGTCATTTGCACCATCTCCAATTGCTAAAGTCGTTTTCCCAGTGCCTTCTTTCACCAATCTCGTGACCTAATTTTAATTATGTATGCCAGATGAATGAAGTTAGATATATAAGATCGGGGACCATTTCAGACCATTTATGTGAAAAAACAGGACGTAATATACAAAACTGTCTATCAAGTTGGTGCAATAACACTGGGATTCAAGATCTCAATTTATTAATGCAATATGTTAGCCAAAGATAGCAGTTTCGATCCATTAGTTTAAGAATGGGTCAAGTTTTATCTCAAACTAGTCAAATACAAGCCATTAGCTATAATGGATCCAGTGGGTCGAGTATTTCCCAAAGTCGATTTTTAGTGCTGGGAAACCTCCTAAATAGCTATATTCATTGATTTAGATGGTTGTAATACTTTCATTTTGGTAATCATGATAAAAACATTTAATATTTATAACTTTTTTTGAGAAACCTGACATAAAGGTGTTTGTAGGTCCATTGCAGCCCGACCCCATTTGACTTGTAAGCCAGCCCATCTATCTTCCCACCTTTATGTTAAAGAACAAACAAAAAAGTATTTGTGAATGGTCAACCTATATTGACCCGACTCCATTTTGACAGGTTACCCAATTTGTCTGATTGACCCATCTTGCCACATTTTAGATAATCTTAAAACCTCTAACAAAAAAGTGTTTGTGGGTCACTCACGTTTTGACTTGTTACCCAACTGGCCCGAGCCACCCATCTCGTCAACTCTATAAAAATGATCTTACCATGGCCTTCTGCTTAGGAGAAACACGACAACATATGACAGAAGTACATCCAACTGCTAATTCAAAGAACTGATGCTTCAAATCTTCCTCCAAAGCATAAGTTAAAGTCTTCCCATCAATAATCAACGCAAATGCAGCATGTGGATCCTTTTCAATCTTTATCATTTGAGATGCATTTGTGAGTTGCATTTTAATGTTCTCCTTTACAGCCTGATCAGTAACAAAATATTTAACTGTGGTTTACATTAGATGACATTGATGCTGCAATGTTAACGACCCATGTGGCCATGTAGTTTAAGTGATAAAGAATCATTATTTATCAAATATCCAATAAACCATTCAGTAAAAGACAGATTAAAACCTTTTTTGTGGACTCAAACTAATATCAATGACTTACACTTTACAAGAAATGATATTGAAGTTGCATTGTTTAACTACTCACTTAGCTTGACTAAAAACAGTTCCATTTTTTGTCATATACCCGAAATAATCTTTAATAAAAGAGGGAAAAAGACCAACTTTTCTGGACTCGAATCATGACCATCAATTTAAATTATTGACAAGGATAAGTACCTTCTTGGAATCTTGGTTGAACATGTCCACATTTGTCGATATACATATTTGTTTCATGCCCTGCCGAAGCAAACTGCATGCAAACCTGCACCGACCAAGAAAAATTAATATCTTTTCCAACATTGTCCACAAACAAATTATTGTGATTTGAAAATTTAATATCAACTAATGAGATAGTTACATTTATACTAATATCTATATTTATCTTAATTGTCAGTTTTCTAATTGCAATTTCTTATTTACCTCTAATAGACATTCTCACTTGAAACTGATAAATTTCATTAAGGAAATACGATTACAATATATATATAACAAACAAAAGCAACTAATAGCTAGAAAGCAGGGAAACTCCTAAAGACCAGGTCATTTAAAATGCCCAGTAAACAAACACGTGCACACGACGTCCACTTATTCTAACGTAAACAAAACCTCCAATAAACTAAGTCAAACTTGCACATGTGAGGCATGCATGTAGTCTGACGTGGCTCCAGCAAACCCTCCCTCAAACTTGAGAGAAATTTACTCCAAGTTTGTCCTTGAGCATACTCCAAGTCTTGTTCGTAGTTTCTAAAACATATCTCTTCCCAAAGGCTTTGTAAACAAATCTGCCAATTGCTCAGTTGTTCCACAGTGAACTAGCTCAATAAAACCATTCTTCAACAGGTCTCTCAAGAAGTCAAATCTTACTCCAATATGCTTGCAATGTGGCTTTAATGTCTAACCTGATTCACAAGTCGGTGAAGTTCGGGAACCTAAGTTGACAAGTCGGTCAAGTTGGTTTAATATTTAAATTTAGTTTGTTCTATCTATTTGATTAGATAAATATGATTTGTTATTATAGATAGAATTCATATCATATTAAGAGTCATAGATAGATAAGTATTAGTTAGATTATATAAACTTATGTTGTGGTGAGTTGTAATCAAGTTTTTAAGAATAGTTTTCTTGGTTATATAATAAAAGAGGTTGGGAATTATCCAACTAACATGTTCTTATTTTACCGATCCGGGACTTGAATTGGTATCAGTGCTTGGTCGAATCAAGAACCAAGTTCAAGGTACCAGGGGTTGATACCTTGATCTAGTCGTCGCATAGAAACATGTTGCCGTCGTGAAAAGATCTAGGTTTGATCGTTTTGTCAAGAAGAGATCTAGGGTCGATTGAAGTCAACGGAGTGAGATCTAGGGCCAATCGATCAAAGAAACCAAGGAAGATCTAGAGACTACCAAGCGATTGTTTCAAGAAGCCGCCGCTGATCTTGTTTATCAATTTCGGGAACCAAGGAACTAAGGGTCGTGTAGTTTGCTGCAAAGAAAATCAAGAAAACTCGACAAAGAAAACCAACGCTAGCTTCTAAGTTTTAGCCGATTTAATCTTGGGGATTAGATTTCAAGTTGGAAATTAGCTCCAATCATAGATCCAAAGGTCTTGGGTGGAATTGCCACAACATGGGCGTTCTCTTAGCAAGAATTATTGCAGTAGGATAATGGCTAGGAGGATTTGAAAGGCATTATGGCATTAAGATTTCCAAGGTTTAGCCAAGGCTTAGCTTAGGACCCCACTACTCGTCGTATTTGGTTTGGTATTGCTACCGAGCATGACTTCGAGAGTCATGATGATATTACTGAGGAACGTCTTTATCAGAATATTTTTGCTTCTCACTTTGGCCAATTGGCAATCATTTTTCTGTGGACTTCCGGAAATCTCTTTCATGTAGCTTGGCAAGGAAATTTTGAGTCATGGTTGATTAAGAACTCGATTCAGAAGCTGTTGTTCGAGGTTCATATGTGTTGCATATTGTGACAAAACTGTTACAACTATGAAGTATTGTTCATGTGATACGTGCAAGGATGAGAATAGAATTGGAGGCAGTGGAAAAACTTCACAAGTGGAAAGGTATGGAAACATAACAAAAGGATTTACAATCCAAGCCACAAGTAGGTGCCAAGTGTAGTTAATTGGTTATCAACAAGTCGGTTGATATCCAATATTATAGTTCTCTGGAGGAGTAAGCGATTTAACAATGATTCAAGAATCAAAGTTGAAGAGTTGCTTGGAATAAAAGACCTCAGTGGTAAGGTGTTGCTTGGAGTAAAAGGCCTACCTAATACGGTTTAGAAATTAGGGGGATGATTGTTGGCTTTAATTTCTAACCTGATTCACAAGTCGGTGAAGTTCGGGGACCTAAGTTGACAAGTCGGTCAAGTTGGTTTAATATTTAAATTTAGTTTGTTCTATCTATTTGATTAGATAAATATGATTTGTTATTATAGATAGAATTCATATCATATTAAGAGTCATAGATAGATAAGTATTAGTTAGATTATATAAACTTATGTTGTGGTGAGTTGTAATCAAGTTTTTAAGAATAGTTTTCTTGGTTATATAATAAAAGAGGTTGGGAATTATCCAACTAACATGTTCTTATTTTACCGATCCGAGACTTGATGCAACGCCCATGAAAGCTAATAGTAGAAGTGTTATCACATTTAATCACCATGCTTCTTTGAAAGACCAAACCAAACTCCTTTAAAATTTCTTTGATCCACATCGTTTGACATGCACACAAAGCTGCTGCAACGTACTCGGCCTCCGTAGAAGACCACGCCACAATGTCTTGTTTTTTCGATGACCAAGATACCGCCCTTTTGTCCCACAAAAAAACATAACCGGAAGTACTTTTTCTGCCCTCTAAATCACCGACGAAATTGCTATGGTAAAGATGTCTAATGAACCTTCTCTTCCATTCTTGTACCAAATTCCATAATCTAAAGTTCCTATAGGTATCTTAGAACTCTTTTGGCGGCTGATGTGTGCGTTTCATTTGGATTAGACATGAACCGGCTTAGAAGACTCACCACATTCTGTATGTCGGGACACGTATTGGTGATGTACATGAGACTTCCCACTATTTTCTTGAAAGAACAGGATCATCTATGAGACCTTCATTTGGAACAAGTCTGCTACCTAGAACAATTGGATTAAGCACCGCATTACAACTACTCATTTTAAAATGTTTTAGAATTTCCATAGCATATTTATGCTGTGAAATATGAATTCCTCGATCTGATTGCGTAACCTCAATACCAAGAAAAAACTTCATTTTTCCAAGATCTGACATTTCAAACTCATTCATCATGGACATTTTGAACTCCTGCAACATAATCAAACTATTCCCAGTATACATCAAATCATGTACATATAAGTTAACAATGAGAATACCTCCATTAGAATCTTTCTTGATAAACACAGTATGCTCCTTCTCACTGCTTTTGAATCCTTCCTTTAGAAAATAGGATTCAATTCAACTAAACCAAGCACGCGATGCTTGTTTAATCTGTACAACGCCGTGTGTAACTTGAGTACCTTCTGCTCGCTGCCTTGAACAACATAGCCATGTGGTTGCCGGACATAAACATCCTCATCCAACGTGCCATGCAAAAACGCTGATTTAACATCCATTTGGTACACGAACCAAACCCGTTGAGCAGCGATTGCAAGCATTAGTCTTATTATATCCATTCTAGCAACTGGAGCATAGATTTCTGCATAATCGATCCCAAGTCTTTGACAATACCCTTTGCAACTAAACGAGCCTGTGCTTATCAATCTCATCTCGTTCATTGAACTTCGTTTTGTAAACCCATTCACCCTAATGCACTTCGCACCTGCTGGTAACTCGGTTAGCTCCCAAGTTTTTATGCTTAATTGCTTTAATTTCTGCATCCATGGCTACTCTCCACTTGCTTTCTTTGGATGCTTCCTCATATTCAATTGGATCTTGAACATTTCTTGAATGGTGTTTACTTCTTCAACCACAAGAACTCGTTTACCGGTATAGTAATCTTTCAAATAAGATGGAGGTCGGCGTTGACGTTGACCCTCCCTGATTAAAGTAGTGCTTGCTTCGGGATCTTGAGTCTCAAAAGATTGTTGATTCTCAAGTGCTATTGATTCTGGCCCATCTTCTTCGGACTCCAGATTATCATCGTCTTCGTTAACTGGAACTTCATCATCTGAATAAACTTCACCATCGTTGTCTCCCATGTAAGTTCAAGTTCAACTTGATGAGAACTTGTTTGACCCCAATCCCATGACTTTTTTTCTTCAAAAAACAACATCTTGCCTAACAGTCACCTTCATTGTTCTTGGATTCAGTAGCCTATAACCTTTGCTTTCTTCACTTACACCCACAAAGATGCATGTAACACTTTTATCATCCAGCTTTCTACGCTTTTCTTTGGGAATGTGTACATGTGCAATGCATCCCCAAGTTCTGAAATGCTCCATAGATGGTTTCTCCCCATACCATGCCTCATTATGTGTCTTATTTAACAATGCCTTCATGGACTCCGGTTTAGGAAGTGAAACGTCCACATCACTGCCTCTGCCCAAAGAACTTCAGTCATTTTCTTTGCTGCCAATAGAGTTATCACCATGTTCATCACTGTTTGGTTTTTTGGTTCGACGACGCCGCTTTGTTGTGGCGTGAAGGCATTGGTCAATTGTCTCTTCATTGCGTGCTCTTTGCTGAATAAATTGAACCGATCAGAGGTGAACTCCCCTCCTCTGTCAGTTCTTAAAGCTTTAATGTTGCGTCCCATTTCTATCTCTACTTTTCTTTTAAAATTCTTAAAACATTCAAAAGCTTCAGACTTTTCTGCAAGTAAGTAACACCAAGCTTTTCGACTAAAATCATCAATGAAACTTAACACGTACCTTTTTCCCCGTTTGACATCGGATTGATTGGCCCGCAAATATCCGAGTGAATTAACTCCAGTACACTACTAGCCTCCAATTACTTTTCTTTGGGATTGGAGCTTTGTGTTGTTTCCCAATTAAACAATCTGTGCACACATCTTCATCCACCTTATAACTTGGAAGATCTCGAACCAACTTCTTTTGTTGTACTTTCTTCATGCTAGTGTAACTAAGATGACCATAACGAGCATGCCAAAGCTTTGAAATATTTTCAGTGTTGGAGTACAAACAACTACTTCCAATTTCAATTTCTATTTCTTTGGTTTGTTCAACCAAAGGAAACATATGGTTTGCACTCATATGACTTTGCATAATTAATCCTTTATGTGGATGATAAATTTTACATACATCAGATGCAATAAGAAAGGACAAACCTCTTTGTTGTAATTGGTTGTTCAACCAAAGGAAACATATGGTTTGCATCATACGAGCATGCCAAAGCTTGACTTGTCCTCTCCCACTAAAATTGAGACGTGTATCATTCCCGAGCTTGACCGAGTGATTAAGTTTAGATCAACTGAATGAATCTTTCTTTATTTCCACACATATGGTGTGAACAACCAGAGTTAAGAAAACACAAATGACTTGCTCCCTTTGCATCAACTGTGACATTAAAATCATCTTCTACAAATCAACATAATTAGCCTCTTTCCCCATCGGACATTCAAACTGAAAATGTCCCTACTTGTGACACTTGAAATTCCACCGTTTCTTTGTTAAAAGAAGAGCGTCCACGACCGCGGCCTCGACCTCTTGTACTGATCGACAACCTGAATTTGTGATCTTCATAGTTCACCTTCAAACTTGTTCTTCCTCTTTTTCTGGCTTTTTGAACTTTGCTTGTGAAAGATGAGGGTACTCTGAAGCTCATCAATTGACATCTTTTCTATGTCTTGGGACTCTTCGATTGACACAACAACAAACAGATACTTTTCTGTAAGTGTTCTCAATATCTTCTCAACTATTTTAACATCCTACATGGTCTCTCCCTTGCTTTCCATTTGATTCACTACCGTCAAGACTCTCCAAAGTATTCTGGAATTGTTTCAGAATCTTTCATTTCTAGAACCTCGAAATCTCTACGAAGTTTTTAAAGCATCGATTTCTTCACACGGTCATTCCGAGCAAACCGTTGCTTCATGGTATCCCAACAGATTTAGACGTTCTGTCCAAAATATGTTCGAAAGTGACCCGATCAATTGCCTAGTACAAGTAATGCTTTACTTGCAGATCTTTTGCTCGTAGATCTGCTAGGGTTTTCTTTTGAGCTTCACTCTGGGCAATACGACAGCGGGCTATACAATTCCCGGATGGATTAGATTCCACAACTGTTTGGCGAGTAGCAAATTCTCCATCATCTCACTCTAGTGTTCATAGTGACCACGAACACGGGTATCTTCAACTTTTCGCTATTCATGATCGTATCTTTCTCTCGTGATCGTAGTTTCGCTCTGATACCAGATAATAGACACTGGTATATTTCTCACTGAAACTAATAAACTTCATTGATGAAATGCGATTACAATATATAGAACAAACAAAAGCAACTAATAGCTGAAAAGCGGGGAAACTCCCTAAAGACTAGGTCATTTAAGATGCCCCAGTAAACAAACACGTGCACACGACGTCCACTTATTTAATGTAAACAAAACCTCAATAAACTAAGTCAAACTTGCACATGTGAGGCATGCATGTAGTCTGACGTGGCTCAAACAACCTCACCAAATTAGATTTTTTGACTCTAAGTAACCAAAACAAAGAAAAACACAACCATAAGTACTTTTCAAAAACACTTGGGGAAAAAGTCATGATGTAAGTATAAAGGATGAGAGACAATACCCAATGTTGATTGCGGTTTCCATTTTTAACCTGTTAAAACCATATCTTAAGACCAGCTTGTGCCAATTTATCGATACATGGAGGCACCTATACAAAAAGAAAAGAAAGTTAAAACCATAATACCAAAAATAATGACAGATAAAAATTATAGAGGTGCTGACTTCTACTCATTTACTAATTAATTAGTCACTTATGGTTATGTTATATCTCTAAACCGGTCAACTTTCTCCATAGTTCAGTTTTTGCCCAACCTGTCCAAACCAATTCAAAGGATAATCGCCTTCACCATGATCTGGCTCCTTTTGTCCTAAACCTTAAAACCCCTTATGACCCATTTCTCAACCCACCTGACCAAAACCAAAGGACACTGACTAACCACGATTGACTCAAATTAAAAAACTACACCTTCATGTTTTGTCAGCAAAACCACCAGACTAACCCATTTTGCTACCTCAACACCCAAGAATATCAGTAATAAAAATCTACCCCTTGCTGCAGCTTATCCTCCACAGCAGTTGCACCAAGAAGAACAAATCCTTTTCCATGAGGTCAGAAACCCTTTCAAGCATTGCCTCCCTGTCACCTCCAACTAAAGTTTTGGATTTTATAAATTCTTCATTCCATGAAAATATACTCCGATTCTGCAAAAGGTTTTATAAGCAAGCGCAAGTGTACGTAAACCGGCTTCTCCATAATCATTTAAATGTTTTGTAGTTGGCTCTTCAAACATTCTTCCATTTTGATAAGCGATCAAAAATAATGCTGCAAATTAATCAATAATATCAGATACGGCTGTGCATAGACATCAAAGAAGTCACAATGACCA
>JACCIZ010000327.1:0-83933 GCA_025506415.1 Flaveria robusta
TTTTATTGCAGGACTAAATATATAAGGAAACCACATAGAAATAACAAGGACCAGACAATCTTCTTCAATGGTTTCGATCATTAAAACAATATAACCAACAAAGATTGAAACGATAGAAAGTAACCAAAAAGAATTCCCCACAACACATATCACAAATGATACATTATAATCACTTCAAGAAACAAAAAGTAACACAACTTTGTTTATACTATTGTGTGCCTTCAATAGTTTCATTCTATCAAGCAACCACAATAAAAACCCACAAAACATGTCACATATCACAACAAACATTCCACAAAAAAACACAAAAAGACAATATTTTTCTGTCATTTCGATCACGCAATGATCAAAAGAACCAAAACTACGAGCTAACAATGAACCAGAATCAAAACCCACAAAGCATATCACAGATTATCACAAGCCACTACAATCAAAATCCACAAAACGTGTCACATATCACAACAAACATCCCACAAAAAACACAAGAATATAATCTTTTTCGGTCATTCCGATCACGCAACGATCAAAAGAACCAAAATCAAGAACTAACAATGAACCATAATCAAAACTTAAAACCCACAACACATATCACAGATTATCGCATTATAATCACTTCAAGAAACAAGAACCCTATGATTTTATAAACTTTTAATGCATACCTTCGATTTTGAAACCAAACTTTGATCTGTTTGGGCTCAATGTTGGATAGAATTGGGCATTCACGAATAAGCTGCTGACGACGAACAGAGCTCGGTTTTGGGCATCATGGTAGAGTCTTTCAAGTGCTTCAATCTGCTCTGGTGTGTAGCGAACATACTTCCCATTATCCATAAATGATAAATGATAAACCTCTTTAAATAAACAAACAAACAAAAAACAACTAATTTCAACACAGTCCCCTTGAAATAATGCTAAAATCAACAAGTTAAAACCCTTTTGGTTGAATTCTTACAGGATCAAGGACAAATATTCACCAAACTTTGTGCTTTTTGCTTCTGAATCACACCCTTAGTGAGCTTTTGATGCTGTGAATGATGATTACAAACCCAAATAGAAAACACTAAGAGCACAGCAATCTGATGGCAATTTAGGTGGCTCCAATCGTCCCTAACCTCTGAAACATGTTGATTTGCTGAATCTTTATCCTGCTAGCGCATGAAGATTTGATTTTACAGCAAGATATGATGGGGGTATGGCGTTGGATTATGAATTTAAGAAAGACGCTAGTTCTAAAAAGAGTAAAGGGGGTGTGTTAAAAGCGAGTAGACTGTTTGGATTTGTTGTTTACCGAATTACCGCATTTGGGTTTCATCAATTTCAAAACCTTTACACCATCAAATATTGAATTATATGCGTGCAAGGCATCGCGTCCGTGAATTTCGACTAGGGATGGTAATGGGGTGGGTTGGGACGGGTATTAGTAATCCCAACCAGATTAGAAATTGTGTCTTATGTCCGGCCCAAAACCCGTCGGGTATGAATCGGGTATTTACCCGTAGGGTATTGGGTATACCCGTTAATGTTATAAAATTACCCGTTGGGTATACCCATCGGGTATCTATACATCATACAAAACTATACTTGAATATACATATTAATAATATTTTTTGTTAATTTTTAATACTTTTTGTTTATGCTCCACTATTACTTCTATCAAATTTTTATATTTGTATTATAAATTTGTAAGATATTATATGATTAAATGATATGATGTTTTATAACTTATATTAACATATAATTAATAAATAAAAAAATACTAAGTAAAAAATATAAAAGAATTAATTATATATAGTATAATATTAAATATAATAAATTAATAAATAAAATAACTCCGTGTATATAATTGGGTAAACGGGTATGCTTAATCGGGTAATCGGGTCGGGTAAACGAGTATACAATGCAATCTCATACCCGTCCCATACCCACGAAAAAATAAAAATCAATCCCATACCCGCTTACCCGATCTCATACCCGTCCCAAATGTCTCGGGTTTCAGGTATTCCGTCGGGTCGGGTTTGATTGCCATCTCTAATTTCGACATTGTAACTGGGTCTCTTATATTAGAAATTGTTATGACTCGAATGCAAAAACCAAAGTGCTAAATAGTTAGGTATAAATCGATCATAGTGTATGTTATTGAGTTATTTGAGTGATTATATTCGGATTTTTAAGTCTTAAAGTTTTATTTTTGGTAAAATTGAGTTTGCTACACAAGAAAAGGTTGCGCAATAAATTTGTTCATTTATTAGTCACTTTATTGTAAACGTACAATGTTTTTTATAAGTGAAAGGGTATTTACAATTAAAAAATACCAAAATAAATAGGATTTCAAATTTTTTTAAACTTAACTTGTTTAGTTAGGTTAACCGAGCCCTCGCTAGAACATGTTAGTAGGATTTAAAATGTTAATTAATTTATCAGGTCTTTCTAAAACATATAACTAATAATGGGTTTATAAGTTTATTAAGTATGTTAATCGATACTTGATACCTAAACTATAAAAAAAAAATGCCTAAATTGCCAAAAAAAAAAAAAAAAAAGGAGGAAAATTTGGCTCGCATAAAAGTTTGGGCTCACTGTGAAGCACAGTGACACATCTTTAGGCTTGACCATGTTATCAGATACTTGACTTAACTCTCGTTTTAATCAGGGTCAGTAAAACCAAATTATCGGTGTGATTTAATATAGATAGTAAGAGGCACATGAAAAACATAACCTCTTAATTTCTAGAACATATATATTGTGAATATTTATTATCTTATTTTAGGCATTGTAGAGCCCTATAGTTGCGGTCAATTACAAACTTGCCATTTGCATATTGAGAAGGTATAGAGTATGTGATATGGATGGCATGTGATGTAAATATGTGAAGAATGAGAGAAGTTGGTTTCTTAAAGCCGGAGAATGAGAGAGAATAGAAGACATCATGATGATGATGGTTTTGCATGCGGCCCTGATTTGTTTACTTTTTTTTTATTATTATATTGAGTCTTATTTTTTTTACTAAAAGTATTATATGGTTTGCTATATCAAGGGTTGTGCCATTGTGTGTATATGTCATATTGGGTCTGTTTTATCACCCGACCCGACAATAAACTATCAGTTATAGGAAGGCAATTGAAACGCTTTAGTTAAGTCAGTTTCTACCAATACATACATTTTCAATCAAGCTGTAAAGAGCCAGGACGAAGAGAGAATTCGAAACTATGTAGTTAATACGTTGAAAGAAATGAAAGTCTAAAAGAACCCTAAAAGAAACTATTAATGAGAGGAGCCGTTTTGTCGTATGTTATCCGTACTAGTCGATTGAACTTTTTAAATTTAAATGGATCGTTAGAAAGTGATTCTCCTTTCGCATTCTCTTTGACGTGTCGGTTAGGTCAAAGTGGATCGATTTGTTTAAGTAGGTTTCCAAACAACATATGCCAGAAGCCAAATTGTAAAAACTGGTTTTTATGAATAAACTTAGCTCGACTGCCAGTTTTTTGTTTGTTCGATTATGTCGGTTACAATTTAGATAATAGGTTTTTTAAGTACCATAAAAGCATAAAAAGATGATTATGTTTAACATAATATCAACTATTTTTAACCTTCAAATAATAAGTAAACAGGAGATTCATTTGATACAAAATACATTAGTCCCTTTTTCTTCTATCATACTTATAGTCTTGTTATGAGTCAAATCCACTCAGAAGAACCTAGAATGCATGTAACATGCTTAATCGAGTTTGGGTGTGTGAACAAATGTAGGATATCATGACACCAGTGAAAAAAATCATACGTTACTTTCCTATCCGACATGTGAGCCATATGTTTTCAGATAATGACATTGTAAGCTCAAATGAAATATAAGCAGAGAAAAAAAATATTCCAAATACACATAATCTTGAATAGGTATGTACTTCCAGTAAGAAAATTGGCATCCAAAGGATGTCAAATGAAATATTATTATGCTTTAGTTAGTTGGTAGTGTTTGTTTTATATGCAAGTGTAATGAATCTAGAACTTGATAAGTGAGTATGATATTTTTTTTATTAAATACGCGTGCTTCTTAATTAAACACGAGGTGTAAGTTTCCCTAGAAAAGTTTAAAGTTTATCTACATCTTGATGGAATTTTGGTGATTTTCAAGTTTTTAAAGCTTTTTGCACGAATTAAATCGCTCTTTCTTTGGGACCTAATGATGCGTTGATCATAATGAGATCTGGATTCTTCTTGGACCAAGGATCGGCAGATTGTTTTGTAGCTAATATTATGTATATTTCATGATCATAAATGCATATGATTACCAAAACATAAAAAAACTTAAGCAATATTTTTTTAGAATCTATTCGTTTATGGTTAAATCATGTTCAATTGACGTCTAAATAGCGTCCCTAGCCCACGTGGCACATGCTTAGAGGAGAGAGTTATAAGTTTCGGGTTTTTTCAAAGAAAATCTTTATGGCGAGTGAAGGAAAAATGGGAGCACTTGTGCTAAAGGGAGAATAAAGAGGGGAGGAGGCGTCGAAACTAAAGAGAGGGGGCCCCCTTATATCCTCCACCCTTGTATCTGAGTGTCTTTAGTTTTTTTATTGTAGAAGTTTCTAGCGAGTCAAATTATCAGCATATGTCATACATTTTGTTATTTATTAAAGTAATGACTATAGAATCTATGTACCTTATGATAATAAACATTTATATCTAGTATAATATAACACAATGACTAAACTAAAGTGTATATGCTATGATTCTTCGATCTTCATTAACCATACTCCTTTGATGTTGACCGTACATGTGACAGTTATCGGACCTTGAATGGGTTTATATGTTAAAGAAAACCAGATAAGTGTATTATAACTAAAATGAATGAAAAATGAAATTAAATCTTCAAGCATGCCCCAAGCCCATTAGCTATCACTTTAACTGTTTAAGACTAAGGGTCTGTTTGGTATAAGGTAATGGAATGAACGAAAGAATGGAATGAATAAGGGAATGGAATGGATGAGGGAATGGATGAGGGAATGAAATGAATCATTACATTTCGTTGTCCTGTTTGGTTACCCTAATAAATAAATCATTACTTTGTGTTGTTTGTTAGATATAAAAAAAATGAAGGAATGAAATATAAAAGTAGTTATGGTGGTGATGGCGGGTGGTGGTGGATGGAATGAATTTGAGGGAATGGAATCAATTATGTAATGGTTCATTCCATTAACTTTACCAACCAAACACGTATTTATTCATTCACCAGTAATGGTTCATTCCATTCCGTCCCTCACTCCTGCGTACCAAACGCTACCTAAGCATGATCATGCATTCATGCTTACGGCCAAGCCCATTAAAAGTTATGGACACTAGACAGTAAACACATATTCTAGTTAACAAAATAATTGGCCCATGTAAAGTAGCACCCAACACAATTTACAAGCACGATAAAGCCCTAGCCCATTAGCTAATTTTCATGTTTTATTACTTATAATTTATACGGTATGGTTAAGTCAATGTTTCACATATAATGGGTTTAAAACTTTAAACTTACAAAGCTTTGGTCCTTGAGTTGACATACGCTAGTTTCACTTTAGATGGTTTATTAAAAATTGTACCACTTAGCATATAGTATAACGTATAGTACCATATTATAAACTATAAATCTATAATACATGTGAAACATATATGGATTTTTAGGAGATGACACAATGATTAGCGTTTTAGCCCGTCTAATAAGGTTTCATATTTCGCTCTAGTTTCCATTAGTTTCTAACTTTAAACCATTTGATGGTCACATGCAAATCACAAAATAAGCTTTACCTTATTTTATTAGTTATCATAGTAATGATGGTCTCATGAATTTACGGGTAATATGCTCTCATGTAAAATAAATAACTAAATGTTTTCTCAACAAGTATAATATCTTTTAAATTAAAACAACATAAATGATTCTTTAACTATTAAATTATTTAAAAAAGATAAATATTTAAATACGCATTTAACTTTAGTTATATATTTAATGTAAATTTATAGCAATTAGATAATTAGTATACGATATATTGATATACTTCACATACAATAAGTTTTGCAAAATGTTAAAGAGCCATGAATAATGGCACGTGAAAATTGGTCATGCCACGAGAGTGACGGTGTGGATGCATCGTGCACGTGCGGGAAGCATCAACGAAGCAAACCCGAATAATATTATTAGAGTTTACATATTATTGTGTTATAATCTCTATATTATAGCTTATAAGTTTCATTTAGTGGAATAAAATTAATTGAATAATGTTATCATTGTTTGCTAAATAATTAGATACTAGGGGTATGCTTGGTATGAGATAATTTAATGAACGAAGGAATGTAATGAATAAGGGAATGAAATAGATGAGGGAATGAAATTAATCATTACATTTTATTGTCATGTTTGGTTACACTAATGAATAAATTTTTACTTTGTGTTGTTTGTTAGGTATGAAAAAACGAAATAATGAAATATAAAAGTAGTTATGGTGGTGATGACGGGTGGTGGTGGCGGACTGTGGTGGTTTCCAGCGGCGGTGGTTTCCGGCGATGGTGGTTTTCGGCGACGGTGGTGGCCGGTGGTTGCCGTTGGCGGCGGCGGTGGTTGATAGCGGTGGGTGAGTAGGTGGCGTTGGTGACTAATGATGAAAGAAGGGATGGAATGAACAAAAAGAAGTGGTGATGGATGGAATGAATTTGAGAGAATGGAATTAACTATGTAATGGTTCATTCCATTACCTTCACCAACCAAACATATCTTGATTCATTCACCCTTAATGGTTAATTCCATTCCATCCCTCATTCCTGCGTATCAAACGCTACCTAGGTTCTTAGAACGTGGCACCAACTGTAGATAGAAAATAACGTAAGCAAGCCTGAAAAAATTATGTGGACAAGCATAGTATAAAAGATATGGAATCAACCGACATCACAAATCTTTTTCTTTATCATATAATTTAGTAAACCCGTGTATTACACGGGTTGAATAAATAAAATACTAATATGATTAAAATTATGTATAAGGACTATAAATAATAAAATAATGATATAAACTTTTTAATCTTTTATTTTTAAACTTTTTTTTATTTTAAAAAAACTTTAAAACTTTGTTGCAAAACAATCATTTTAAAAAATATAATTTTTTTAAAACTTTTTATTATAAACTCATAGTTTTAATTAATTTTTGTTTATAAAAATTTTACCCAAAACATCAATGTTAGAATATTTAAAATTTTTAAAAAGTTTGATGTTTTAAAAGTTTCTTAATTTATAAATATTTATTTCTCTATAAACAATATTAATAAAAAGATATATTTCTTAATTTATTGTTTGTAAGTAATGTAAATTTAATAGGATAGATAAGCGGGAAAATTTTGGTGAGGTGAAATATGATGGTGTCATGCGTCCACCATAGTTATTCTTTTTTAGAGTAGGAAGATGTACATTACTGTTTTTGGTTGACTCTTAAGATTTTTTAACGCACAATTTTTGAGATTTTTAACGTATTTAAAAAAATATTAGTCTATATATGTTGCATCCGAAAAGCAAAGTGAAGCAATTAATTACCTTAGTTATTACTTATAAATAGTTACTGAAAGATTTATTACCTTTCCATAGTTATGATTACATTAAATCCTCATTGTAGTTTTTAGTTTTACTAGTTGCAGCAAAAAGTTATCCTTATAATATGACCCGACCCCAATCGAACAAAAAATTTGGACAAGAAGTTATTTGAACCCCAAAAAAACCAACCCTGACGGATAAAAAGTCTTAGGACCACCGCTATCAAGATCTACCATTAAAAGTTATATTTTAAGACAGTAAAAACGTCTATTAAGTTATTGTCATTTGATTCGATGTCTCTAAATACATTAACATGGAAGATAAATATATAACTTCAAATATGTCTAATTGTTTTATATAAACGAGATTGTTTTCGAATAAAATAAAGACTTTAATTACTCCATTTAATATATGATTACATTGCGTTATCGATTCTTATAACCAGCCATTGCATGTGTTTATTAGAATAAACGAGATTGTTTTCGAATGCACTAGATCAGTTTGGTTGAACACTTGAACTGTCACGTGTATCATTCGATGAGCTTGATTTAGCTCTCACGCAATAGATCTTTCACAGTATGATGTGGTCTGGTTCAAGCTTATAGGATTGAAAAGATTGACTTTTAAGTGTTTTGGTTGGATTTTTTATATATACCACAGATGTTTTGTGTATATGTAACGTAGAAAACTCCAAACATTAACAATAGTCTCAATAAGCTATGTAGTTTCAAGTAACCACCCTGTGATCGAATGATTTGTATCTAGAAAATCAACGACATGCTAATAGTTTGTTCGAGTCTTGAGTCGGTTAAACGTGTTCGATTAAGATTCGCTAAAATCAATGATTTCAAAACATGCATCGGATAGGGTTGATCCTTAAATGGAAACAAAATTATGTTTTTCTGAACGGCAAAACTTGTAACAAGAATCACAACTAGAAGAATTAGACGGGACCAAATTTAAAAAATACTTTAGACCTTACCAGGTTTTTAAGCTACTAGATCCAGTCACTATTCACCTTGTGATTGCTTTTTATATGTTTTCAAAACAAACATCTTTTTAAGGTTATTTTAATAAACAAGCAATTATATATATAATTAAAATGATATGTCGGTAGCTACGGTGCTACCGACTAATTTTTTTATTTTTATTTTTTTGGAAATGCAATGTATTGTTTTATATTATACTAGGTTAGTACCCCGTGTATTACACGGGTTGAATAAGTAAATTACTAAATAATTACTAATAAAAATTTACAAATTATTAAACTATGTTTGAAGATAAACTATAATTATAGTTGCATATGAATAGTTATTTTAAGTAAATAAACAATAATATATTTTTCTTAAACTTTTATTTTATAAAAAAATATGGGTTTTAAATATTTTGTTTTAAGAAAAATGAATTTATTTTAAATAAAGTTTGTTGTATTATGTATTTTACAAAACTTTTGTTTTCTAAAAAGTGTATTTTAATTAAAAAAATAGGTTTTAATTTATTAAATTATATAATTTTTAGTATGAAAATGGTATGATTAATATTATTAATATTCAATATTATTAATAATAATAAAGAGAAAATGAGAAAGTTAGTATGATAAACTTACAATTGTGTCAAATCTTATTTTAGATTTTCTTTGTTATAGATAGATAGATATATATGTAGATAAATAGATAGGCTAGAAACTCATTTATTAAACGGATTATAGTTACTAATAAACACAAAGAGTTACAGTACGATATTTTCATAAAATATATGATTAAAATCATACATACGTAACAGTTTAAGAAATAAAACAAATATACTATTTATTAACTCACTTATCAAAATAGTTTTATTTTTAAACATTTATTTTAATTTTTTTATAAAAATTTATTTTTTATGAAAATTTTGTTTATTAAAAACTCGGGTTTCTAATTATTTTAGTTATTTTAATAAAACTGCTTTTAGAAAGTTTCATATTTTATATTTTTTAAAAAAATACTGATTTAAAATATTTATTTCAAAAAGATGTAGTGTTTTAAAAAATTTATATTATATAATTTTTTTATTTCTATTTTATTAAAAAGATATGATTTTTAATTTACTTAATAAAGTTTATTTTTAAAATATAGCTTGATTTTAAAAAAATATAGATGAGAGAGAGAATGTATCATTTAATAAAATTGATTTTTATTAAGAGAGAGAAATTATGTTAAGTGTTTAAATTACTATAATACCCTTTTGGAGTGAAAATGAAATGAGAATGCTTAAAATAATGACAAGTGTCAAAAACATAGTTTAAGAAAATGACAAGTGGCAAAAACATGGTTTAAGAGAATGACAAGTGGCAAAAGAAACCCTCTTTTATTATATTCTATAGATTTTCACTATAGAGCATTAAAAAGCAGCTAGCGGAATTGGTTAGTTCACTATGCTTCTACAACATTGGTCTGTGATTTGAGTCTCCTAAGCATCTATGTTTTTTTTATCAACAACTACATATAAATTGAACTAAAACCAAAAACTAATATAAGGTAATGTAGCATCCTTTGACGGTTTGAAGTTAATAAAAATAATTTGTAGTGTAATAATTGGGTACCTAAAAAACTTTTTTAGAAATCTTTTTTTAAGGTTAAATATCAAAGATAAATAAACTACTATTAACTTTATGATAATTGGTAAATATGTTTTTGTTACAATTGTTGATCGGTATTATGGTATATTACGTAGTTTATGTATATATCTAACTAAACTATCTTTTTATATAATCATTTGGATATATGACTTCAACGTATTCTTATGTTTAAAAATATTAATGATATATCGACATTTAAAACATGTTGATAAATTTTTACTCTTTTGTACTAATATGATTTCATAGCGTTGCGATAAGACCACGCGACAACACACGGAGTTCAATCCTACTTGCTAATATAGATAGAATGAGATGCTAAACTGCAAATTTAAAATCATTTGTTTTTAGAATTGGGCTTATCATAAATGAGTTAAACAAATGACTTTTAAAATTGGCTTCATCACATTTAAGTGAATATTTAAATTAACTTTAACATAACAAAATGAAGATAAATGAATTTAAAGACAAACAACATATATAAATGAACATAAATGGTCAAATATAAACAAACATAAAAAATGCAGGGCGTGTGTTCATGTTCATTTGTTTAATTAAACAAACAAAAATTTGTATTTATGTTCGTTTGTATATTAAATAATTGAACGTAATTAAATTTCAAGACGAACGGTTTACTAAACACTGATTTCATTAACATGTCAAAATATTATGTGTTTCTCTTCTCTAAATTACTGTGAAGTTGAACGTTGTTTGGCATCATAGTGAGTATAGAATTTATTATATTTTTCATATAAAACTTGTCTTGTGTTTATACGTACATACGTGCATTTAGTTATTGTTTTTTATTATTTCGTCGTGATCGGAAATTATTAGCGATAAAATGAATTTTAATAAAATTATAAAAAACAAGCAAACGCAATAATAGAGATGGCAATCTCACATGATGGCTGACAATCACTCCTCACCAATCTCACGTGCTTAGTCCCACCCCACTCATTTACAAATAAAACTAAAATCCACCCTAATAAACTCAAATTTTATAGCATATATAATTGTAAAATCCATCAAAGTTTTCTTATATTTTTTTTTATCAATATAAAGATTTTTATGATAAAACTTTAAAAGGCAACCTCAAAAAATAGGAAGGTACAAGGAACCGGTTTATGTTAACTCTGAATAAAATAAGTTCAGCAGTATTGAAATCGGCTCGACAAACCGTAGTTAGGGTTCGATGAGACGGTTTCAACTTCACTATAAAGAGTTTCAATTTAAGTTGTTTGAGTCTGTTTCCCGCAATTTCTTATTTTTAAAGTTCCATAATGAACCTACCTCTATATATATTATAACATGATTTTGTTAAGAGTAAAATGTTATTTTCGTCCCTGATGTTTTGTTGAATTTGCCATTTCAATCCAAAAACTTTTTTTTTTTTTTTTTTGTCATTTCAGTTATTGTAGTTTACTAAATATTGTCATTTTCATCCACTCCATTAACACCGTTAAAACTCTGTTAAAACTCAGTTAAAACCTTGTTAAATATAAGGGTATTTTAGTCTTTTTGAACACCTAATTATCCAATTAAAATAAATTAATCAATTAAAACTAAAAAACACATGAAGTGACTCGTGAGACCGGTTGTTTCGATTAATTCTAATACATGTCGTTTGATTAAGGTCTGATGTGAGATTTCAATTAATATTCACGTTTTGTTTGAACGTGTACTGTTGTTCGATTGAGGTCTACTGTTGTCACGTTTTATTTTATTGAGGTCTACTATTGTCACGTTCAAATACCTCAATCAAATAAAGCATGTCAACAACAAACCTTAATCCTACAACAAACCTCAATCAAATAACGGTATAGTTCGAATAAAACGTAAAGATTAATTGAAATCCCATGGCAGACCTCAATCGAACAACATGGGTTAGAGTTAATCGAAGCTTTTAAATTGAAACGTCTGGTCTCACTAGTCGTTTTATGTGTTTTTTTTTAGTTTTAATTGAATATTAATTGATTAATTTGTTTTAATTGGATAATTAGGGTGTTCAGAAAAACTAAAATACCCACATATTTAACAGAGTTTTAACAAAGTTTTAGCGGTGTTAGTGAAGGGGATGAAAATAACAACATTTGGTAAAATACAATGACTGAAATATAAAAAAAGAAGTTTTTGGATTGAAATGACAAATTAAACAAAACGTCTGGGGCGAAAATAACAGTTTACTCTTTTTTTAAAATACTAATACACTATAATTATAACGATAAACTAGTCATAATGATGCGTATAAACTAAATCAACTACAGGTATGTGGCTAACACGACAAATGTGTGTCTAAATTGTTCAAGTTTGACCCATGAATTAACAAACACTTATATCTTAACTTATAATGCACTTTAGTGTTTGGATCCTTCATAGGGTTTGCACACATTTTCCAATTAGTACATTAAGATACCCTCTCTTTATAAGTGAAAAAAAGAAATGTTAAATACATGAGTGCAATTTTTCCCTGCGTTGCTTAAAAATGAAAATAGAAACGATTCTGGAATGAAATGTTATTATCATAAGATTTTAACTAATTAACTAAATATTAACGATTTATAACCAAGCGGCACTAACGTGGTTTATAGATAAAAAATTACATATATATTTCCAAAAGAATATATAAATTGTGTGAATTTATCAATAATATTTAAAATTGTTACAAATAAATGAAAAAAACTGATGATTGCTAATTAAACTATATTAGTTTGGATGGATTTGTTGGTGAATACCAAATATGCCAACGATGGGGGAGCTGGAAACATCGTGCTCCAACGTGCCCCATTGCTATAACATGCTTAATAGTGGGGGTAAGTATGCATAGTAACTACTTTTAAAATAAAATTATTATGTTTATCTCATCAAATAAACAAATAAAAAACAAGATATTGTTACTGTGAATCATTTCATTGCCTAATGTGATCTTCATTTATCAAGAAAACACTTTTATAGCTATGCGGTTTTATTTTTTGAAAAAAGACTAGTGGGTGTTACCCGCGTTATTCAGCGAAGGTTTTAAAAGTTGAAAGATTTAATTCTGATGATCTATACGTTAGTACTAACCACTCGAAAAAAGATACGTGCTAAATACTGATAAAAGTGTAATACAAAAAAATACTATAAAAATAAATACCTTAAAATAGAGAAAAAAATAACGAATGTGTAAATAGAGACTTTATTATAATTAACGATCTCTATTGTAAATTGGTTAGAAGAAAATTTGACATGAGTCGAATGCTTAAATATAAAACTTAAAAAAAAGTTTAGGTGATTAAATGTAAATTTGACGTAACTCGAAGCATTAAGTATAAAATTTTAAAAAGTTCATGTGATTAAATGTAAATTTGATATAACTTGAAGAATTAAGTAAAAAATTTTATTAAGTTCATGTGATTAAATGTAAATTTGATATAGCTAGAAGGCTTAACTATAAAATAAAAAAAAAAAAAAAACCAAAATGAGTAGGTATCAATTTGAAAAAAAAAAAATAAAAAGAGAAAAAATATAATGGTTAGTTTTAAAAAATCATTAGAGGTTTAAATGTAAAATTATAAAAAAGTAGATTTTTTTTATTAGTTTGGAGAAATAAATTATTATGATTACATTGAGAAAAAGTACACCTTCACTACTTATAATTTTTTCTATTTGTTATATATAATGATGTGATAGGTGTTATCGAGTCTTTTTTTCCTACTTGTTTTAAACGTTGATATATTTAGGTATTATTATTATAACCATGTAAATATTTAGTGAATTATGTAGTGTTTAAATAAAATAATACTTAAATCAAATAGTTTAAGTTATAAAATATAAATAATAAATTTATATATTTTAATATTAATTTAAAGTATTATAAATAAGATAATAATTAAATTAAAGGTATATTAAATAATATATCAATTAGGAGATTAAATAAGGGCAAACTAGAAACTATTGTATATAATATTTGTCTCTTTTGTTTCAAAAATTATATTAGATTTGTTAAATTTTGAGTAAAATTACAAGTGTGTTCTCATCAAATGCTTTATATAATATTATATATATATATATATATATATATATATATATATATATATAATATAGTTATAGATTATTATTATTGTCATTACTATAAAAATATTTATTAATTATATAATTAAGTATTCAAATAAGATAATACTTATTTATAAATTTGATGATAATAATAATAATAATAATAAAATAATAATAATAATAATAATAATAATAATAATAATTATTATTATTATTATTATTATTATTATTATAAAATATTTAGTAACTATATAGTTAAGTATTTAAATAAGATAATACTTATTAATAAATTTAAATAATAATTGAAAGTATTATAAACAATATAATATATAATGTAGTGAATTAAATAATCTCATATTATTAAATAATGTATTAACGTTACACATTAATTGATGTATTAATTAGAAGAAGTTTATTAAATTAGAGGCCAAATAGAATTGATTGCATAGAACACTTATATCTAATGCTTAAAAAGTTATATTAAATATTTTAATTTTTTGTAAAATTATACTTATGTATCAAAGTTATGTTTTATATAGTAGTATAGATAATATAAGACTACTTGACGGACTTATCTCTACATAAAGTTATAATATTCAAGACTTTGCACAAATGTATCATTATTCGTGTTATGAACTTTATGTGTGTACCAAAAGGTGAAGAAAGGGTTCTCATTCCTTGTGGTGTGCCGGTATAGACCTCACATCCAATGATTTTGTAGTAAACGAACACATATGTATTGGAGTTTCGAGTGTTCATACATATTTGTAAAGAATGTATGCCGCAAAGCATATATCGTGTGTGAAGAAGGGGTGGGGTGCTTGTCTACGTAGCATACAAGTAAATGCCATATGCGCAAACAATTGACTGCAATTTTTAATTGTTTTTCTCTAAATTGACTAATTGCCTTATCGAAACCAATAAAGACGCATCATGCTATCAAATTAATAAACAAGCACGAGCAAATACCTAACCAAATGAATTTTCTTTTAGTGTTCTTTCATTAAGGACATGAGCGTGCTCATGCTTGTTAATTTTCAAAACTATGAGTTCACGAAGATAAACGAATACAAACAACATAAACAAACGCACGTGAAAAACAAACACACGTGAATGTAAAAAACATAACTTAATGGAAATAATCAAACCCCAATTAAAAACAGTATTCAAATTAAAGTCTAAAATATTATTATTCTTACATCCAACAAACATATGTACAATTAAAGGCTTTCATTGCAAATGGGCTAAAGAAAGGATCTTAAGCTAGAAAATCAAAGTAATTTTAAATAAATTTGTAGAGCATCTAAGTGAACCTGAACAAACAAACATGAATCAATGCATACAAACAGAAATAAAATAATAAAATAAGCAAATGTAAGTGAACATACATAAATAAATGTCTATGGGCGTAAGTGAACGATAGGACATGTGTTCATTTTCGTTCGTTTAACTAAATAAATAAAAACTTACATTCACATTCATCTGTTTATACGTAAACTAAATTTATACCAAAAATTACAAGAACGGTTTACTAAATGTTATGTTCATTTAGAGAACTGCCGTTGACAAAATTGTCGGGACTAAAAACTCTTGAATTAGTGAGGGGTGTAAATGATAAAGTTTAAGGTTAAAAATTGCTGGTTTTTGAAGAATGACGGCCAATACAAGCTTACCAGTAGACCTAAAGCTATGGGATTGGGAGGTGGGTCTCTTGGTGGATGCTTTGCCCTTTTCTTTTGCTAACCTTTAATTGACTATCCATCTATTTAATCCACCAATTCTATTATTATTATTATTATTATCATGGAGTTTATTTTATAAATTCTTTCACATTAATGTTTAACAAATTCAATTATTTAAATCAAACAATACTTAAGATAGAGATTGGATCTGATATCTCATGTTGTCTCATCTAAACTACTATAATTCTATATTGCTTGAGAGACAAAATAAGACATAAAATGAAAAGTTGTGTGTTTTAATTTATGGTAATAAGATTGTTTATTCATAAACAACTAAATTTGATTATCTACGAGATATAATTATGATAAATAACAAAGTGAATCTATTTTTTTATACATTATTGTCTATTTTAAACATGTTTTATATCGATAACCATAAAGCTAACAATTACTTGAGATTTTTCGAGCATGTACTTTACATTTGTGCATCACCAGAAATGGTTTTGAAATTTAAAAAATCAAAAAACTTTTTAGATTTTTAATGCGTGGGTGTCTATTTGAAACTAGATTTTATATCTATAACTGCTAACTGCATCGGATTTTTTCAAGTATCTAGTTTACGTTTGCTCATCATCATAAACGTGTTAGAATTTACAAAACTAACCAATGTTATATGATTTTTTTACATGTGCAAATTTGGTCACGTACATGCTATTAATGCATTTACTTTTTACCTATCTGCTTCATTATCTTAAAATGTAGTTCAAGGTTTTACTTTTCAACAAATTCACATCAAAACACAAACTTATAATGTATTTTTTTAAAACAACATGACTAATAAGTAACTAGCCGGGCAAAAGAAAACATTTACGAGCATAGGAGCTGATTTTTAAATTATCAAAAACATATATAACGTACTCTATAATTATCATTATAGAGGAATAGTTTAGTTTGTTATGTTTATAAACATACAACACCAAAATAATTATTTTCATCTTTTTATTAACAATATATTTTGTTAAAACAAAAAGAAAAATTATGACCCGTAAATTTTGTTCAAAGTAAAGGAAAATTTAAATAAGTAAAGAGGGAGCAACTTTACATAAGTAGCAAGTGATGTATGATTAAATTATTATCATCAACTTTTTATTTTTTTAATCCACAAGGTTAATAAATACTTCAAACCTCACACTTTCTTTTATAAATTTACATTTACACCCCTTCACTCTCACCTCCTCAAAAAGCCCCCCCCACTGTCTTCTTCAAACACTTTCTCTCTGCAACCCTCACCGGCGATGGAGGAACCACATTTCTTCGCCGGAGATAACTCCGGCACCGGCGAATGCACTTTCGGCCACCAGAAGTTCACCGACAATGTGTACGGCAACAGTCAGTTTGTGATCGATGACGTACTCGTCGACTTTCCGAACCACGACGATGTCGTTTTGAACGATGAGTTTTTCGATAATGTGATCGGAAATTCAGCTGATTCATCGACGGTGACGGCCGTAGATAGCTGTAATTCGTCGGTCGCCGGTAGTGAACCTCTGTTCTCCGGTAATATTAGCTCTCGTAGCTTCTCGGAGTCGCAATTCTCCGGCGTTGAACACTTTTTTCCGGTAATTAACCCTAGATCACGTCGTTTTACGTTTTTCCTTTAGATTTGAATCAAATTGATGAAATCATGAAAATATGAAATGATTTCGATAAACGATAGAGATGATTGAAATTTGAATTGAATTCTACAGTACGATGACATGACGGATCTGGAATGGCTATCGAGCTTCACACAGGAGTCATCATTCTCCACCGTCGACGTTCAAACTCTGCAAATCATCTCCGCCGAGAAGTCATCTCCGGCCACCGACACGTCATCCTCCGGCACCACCACCACCACCACCACCAACGGATTCCGATCAAAACCTCAACCACCTTACAGAATAAACTCTCAAATATCTCAAACCGACGTCTTCATTCCAATCAAAGCTCGTAGCAAACGCTCACGAACCGCTCCGTACGATTACACCTCACGAATCTTCCACCTCAAGCAATCGTCATCAAACACACACACAACCACAACCACTATCAAAATCAAACCTCACAAAACGATTCGATTGAAGAACCGTGAGGTTCTAGAACCTTCGATGGTGATCCGATGCCTGCATTGTGGTTCCAATAAGACACCGCAGTGGCGCACGGGTCCGATGGGTCCGAAAACGTTATGCAACGCGTGTGGAGTCCGGTTCAAGTCGGGTCGGTTGGTGCCCGAATACCGACCCGCTGCCAGCCCGACGTTTGTGTCGGCGAAGCATTCGAACTCCCACCGGAAGGTGATGGAGATCCGACGGCAAAAGGAGCTCCGGAATATGCAAAACGGGTTTGTGGATCGGGGCTCCTGGTTGGGTGGATCCGACGGTGGAGATGATTGCTTGATTGGTGGTCATGGTGGGGCCGGGTTTTTGCAAATGATGTAGTGTGAGAGGGTGCATGGTATTAGCATGAAGCCGTTTTGTTTAAGAGAGAATTTTAGTGTTAAAGATTTATGATCGGTCTTTCAGGAAGGATACAAATTTATGTAATCAAATTATCAGTTTTTAAAACCCTTTTTTACTAGCAAATTTTTTGAATATGAATTCTCATCCATTTTTAAGTTAGGTTTTTGACTCAATAAGTAACTATTGTAAAACCAAATCTTCATGTTTATCATGTATTCATTTAATAATTAACTGCCAGAGCTATGGTTTTTTCACGCGATCTGAAACTTAGGTGATAAAAAGTAAAATTTACACGGTAGCAACATATCTAGGATCAACTACACGTAATTAAATCTTGGTTGTCTCATACAATCTGCGGATGTAGACATAAAATAAAATTTATAAATATAATTTCATACCCATGTCACATCATTGAAACCACAATTCAGTCCTCAACCCAACTAAACTTTTAAATTATCTTTAGCATGCGAATAAACATAGCAAAATATAAACACAATTAACTATGATTTTATAAATTGTGAATATGTATAACAATTTCGGTTTTCCTTTGCTAATACGGAGTAAGTTCTTTTTAAAAAGAAAAAATAAAAACAAAATATAAAAGCGTATAATGAAAGGAAAGGTGGAACTAAATCACTAATGAACCATGATCAAGCAAATGGTGCAACTTTTCATAAAATAAATGGGCCGCAAACTTAAGGGGCCGGCATGCCCCATTGACCCACACGGCTCTTAACTTTTCAAATCATTTTGTTTAAGATCAACTCTTAGTGATTATTAAGCACATAATTTATAAATATTTAAATCATGTAATAACATGTCCATAATTAAGTATAAACACTCAACAAAACATATATACATATGTTGTAACACCCTACGCAAATTTTAATCTCACATTAGTCGTGAATGACGTTGGATTTATAAGAAGTGCACGATCTCAAATATCACTAATAACCAAATATGCTTGAGTGAGAGCATTCCAATATGGATAACCTTTGAAAAAAATCTACATTGACAACCAAAAACATATCCGAGTTACCGGAAGAAAGTGTTCAACGCTGTGATCAATTTGGCGATCCGATTCAACCCAAATAAACAATGTGATTAATATTAGTCGATACGAAGAGTTGGATATTTACATAATAATTCCTTCGGGTCATATGAAACTCTGTTGCAAATAGTTATTTTTTTTGTTTGATTCATATCTATAATTGACTTGTCTAACTTTCTATTGAATGTATATTAAAAAATTACAAAATCAAGAAATATCTCTTATAAGAGGTGAAGCCCTACAACATGAGCACCATACCTTCTTGTTCATGTTTTTGGATATTTGCACGTTACTAATATTCTTGAATTTTACTCTTCCCATCACTTTGATTTCATTCTTTCAAAACCATCTTTTGAAATAAACACAATATGGGCATGGAGACATTCATGCTTTTTAAAAGCATTCTTCATGTTTAAGCGTATCTATTTAGTCATTATTTATGGAATAGAGGGAAGTAAAGCCAAAAAGCGATAGAACCTAATTGAAGCAAGATGATTTAATTCGATTTTGGAACATTGTGATATGGTATATATTTGCGAAAACAATCAAAACGACATGGTTTAGTTCGGTTTGGAAGTTCTATAAGCTTCAGTATCTACTCATTGAGTTATGTTTTATAACTAATTTGTTAAATGAGTAAATTACAATAATTAGGAATAACAAAAATAGATTAAATCGTTAGAACCTAATATATTTGGGTTGAATCGGATCGAAATAGCAAATTCACATTTAATACGGAATTCAGAAATTGATTCGGACGCTACTTCTATTCACAAAGTAGAAAACTAATAGGAATGCAGTTCAGCTTGTATCATAAGATTATTGGTTCGTGAATAAGTTGTTACCTGAATTGCTCATCTTGTCATGTATATATTAAAAAAACAAAAACCCATACTCATTTACACTTGGTTATTGTTTTGTTTGCTTTTCCCTTTGGTGACTATTGGTGCCAATACCTTTGCAATAAGATCATGGTTTTCTTTGCATACAATGATGTTACATCAAAATTTCAAATACACACACACATTTGGCTATAAATAACTTAGTCACTAATCAATTATTTCATCACAGTTATGGGTATAAATGAGTTGCGTCAAGTTAAAAACTAACTTCCCATATGCCCTAACTTATTTTATGCTTTTTTATGTAAAAGCATTTTTCTATTGGGCTAGGGCTCGGGGCATTTTAGGTCACACGCTCGATCCTGATACCGGGGGTTTTATGGCAGTTGGGAAACCAGTGGTGAAACATGATGATGCGTCTAATGTACGAGCTTTTTATCGGAAACGTGCCAGACAATCGACTTTAGCCCGAAAAAAAAAAAAAGATAGATAAATGGGTGGGGGTCTATATTATTGGTTTGGTACATGTCCGATTGGGTGAACATGAACCATATTTGCAATTGCATACCAACATTGCCACCAAAACAAAATGGTGTCCCCTCCACCCCCACCTTCCCTGAAAACAATGAACAACTAACACCAATATATACATATACACACATAGCTATATATACACACACACATATGTTGAGAGATATTAAATACAAATTTATTTTGGGTGTGAAGGGTATAAAATCAATCTGACCCTTGATGGAGGCAGAAAAATGGTTAGAGGAGGTGAGAATTTCATAATAGAAACAAAGAGAAAGTAGGGAGAAAACTGTATTCAATTCATTCATCTTCAATAGTATAGAATACACATGTATACATAAAAACTATAATGCGAAATTGACATGGATTCATAAGTAGGATAATGATGGTATATAATGTTTGTAAATAATGATTATTTATATCAAAGACATGTTTTTAACATTTTACCTATTTTTCATTATTTGTGTAAATGTAAATTACTTTTTATGTACTTCATTTTAATTTCAGAAAATTATACTATAAATTCAAGTATGGTATTGTTAAACATATTTTAGAATAAAAAACAAATAACACAATTATGGTACACCGTACACCAATCATTATTCTTTCTATATTCTATTATTAAATACAAGCAAATGAATAGTAGTTTACTATTTATAATGCTCTAGGTACAACTGAGATTTTAAAAGTCATTGTTGAAGCCATAGGTATCATCATCACCACTTCACCAGTGCAGAGAATATAAGATGTCATCTAACAATTACATTTTCCAACGATCATATAAGCCACAACTGATGAAAATTAAATTATGTTCACTGTAATAAAAGAGTTATAACATGGTTCCACAAAACTATATGTTAACACAACAATCTATTATCAATGAGAGGGTGAGAGCCATATTAATTGACTGGCTCCTTTAGGTCGATCTTCTGTTATAAGAGAAAGCTCCTAAGTTTTTTTAAACAAATTTTGGATTTAGAGGTTATGTTATTTCTAACCTTGAAATGTTTAAATGTTATATATATTTTAATTTTGTTATCTTTAATATGTTGTTTTTATACTAATAAACTTTATTGATTGTTTTCTTTGGCTATTAGAAGAGTTTGATGTTTGAAACACATTTTTTGTTGTTTTCCTTTCATTTAAAAAATTGTGTTAGAACACAAACTATAGTTTGCTTGCTTTTAGAATGTGTTATCAATTTGTGTTAGGCTCTGTTTTTTATATTTTGTTATTAATTTGTTGTTACACTATTTGTAGGTTGGTTCACATGTTCCTCATCCCTTTCTGTTTTGTTTATGATTTATACTTACTAATGGTTTCGTATATTGCCTTGACAAAAATATTTTTGTTGTTTGGTTTTACAGAAGCATCTAATAATGTCCTTTTTTCTACTGCTTAGTTGGTCTGTTCGCACCATATGCAGGTTTTATGGGAACTTTTTTTGTTTACTGTTGTGGTTGATGTTTCTTTATGACGGTTTCTAATAGCTATCTTATAGAAGTAGATAATGTTAGTTAGTAGGATTCGAGATAATAATGTTATTTAGTGACACTAAGATATTTATAAATTTAAAGAATAATAAATAAGTTATGGCTTGACATATGATAAATTACTAAGGACAAAACATCAGGAGATTATTTTGGTTCCATCAACTTCTTTAGTTTCCATGTACGTTGGGGTCACTAAGTGAATGATAACAAAATGTACGTTCTGCTTTTTAAATTCTGATATCAATTTGTTGTTAATAACATAATACTAATTTTTGTTTAGTGGTTACACTGGTTGTAGGTTGTTATGTTTCTTGAGGTAATTTGTTGTTTAGGAATTACATTATTTAGGAGTTTCTAAAGAATGTGCAACTTTTATTGTAATTTGTATCTAAAACAAAAGTATAATGGTTTGAATCTGTTTACCTACAAATGGGTCAATATAGGCTATTTTTATTGTTTTATGTAAAAAACATGTGGTATGAAAGCCATCTAAGGTGTTTATATACCCAAAACCTTTTAAATTAACACTTAAATCATTTTATGTATTTCTTTTTAGATTTTCAGTCCTATGATTAACTTTTATGAAATTTGTTAATTTTTGCAATCAATATCTTGCACGCATCTAATTTGCCTAATGAAATTTCATCGAACTCAATAGCTTGGGTGATGGATTTGCTGCTTCATCAAAGTGGAAGGTTATACTTTTTCTTTGGTATTTGTTAAAGGTGGAAATTGTAACCCCTATAAGATCAATATCACAAGATGCTTTTTTGATTTAGGTGTAACGCTATTGGTAAGTTTAGTTTTTTTATAGCCGTTATTATGTGTTTTTAAAATCTCACTTTGAAATTCGGGTGCATTACAAAGTTCCCGCGCAATGCGCTGGAGAAGATTTCTAGTTCACCTCTAATCACTATTGAAGTTCATACACTTTAGTCGGAGGGCACCAATTTAAGTTTCAAAATGTATTCCGTATTCATCAAAGAACACACCTTGTTCGCCCACCACATATCACCTATGATTACATCAATTACATGTCTCATTGTTTACGAATGGAACACATAATTCAAACGAAGATATGTTACGTGCAATCTCAAACAAAAAACAATGAGCACGTATACGTGAACAACAACATAATCACTTGAGTTTCACCAAGTTACTTCATACATGGTTAATAACTAGTATTAAGCCCATTGCGTTGCGGCAAGGGTCGTAAAACCATGCCAAGTAGCACCAATGTCACACCATCATTAGTGATCACCAACACAGAAAAAGCTCATTTAAAATAAAAAGAAATAAAACCAAACGAAAATTAAATGTTGAACCATGCATGTGAAATGCAAATCATTAAAAACGATATCTAAGTCGATTTAGGATTCACATGTTTCAAAGGGGACATTAAACAGGAAAAAATAAATATAATAACGTTGAACCACACTTCCACAACACGACATGTTAACTCATAAAATTTAGATTGTAATTTGAAAATTTTATAAAAGATAAAAAGTATATGGAGCTAAAATTGAAAGTGAAAAATTATAGGTGTTAAATTTTAAAGGATGTAAAAGTATTGAGTTTAAAATAAAAAAAAAAAGAAAAATAAATATATACAACCTTTTATGCACATAATATAATAATTAATGCAACCATTACTTGATAATTAGTAATATATAAATACCCCAATTTTAAAAGTTTGGGGATTTGTATATTTTAACCTTGAAGTCTAAAGGTTCCAAGTTGCGAATCCTTTCCGGATTGTCTTTGACCTCCTAAAACGCCAAACAAGATTACTTATAACTTAAAAGCTTATCACTTCACTATTGGATCTATTTGAGCAGCCTTGACCCTAGCCAAACTCATTTACTTATCTTGAGCTATTGGCATCTAGCAATAACAAACTCACATTCTAAACTAAAGAAATGAGGTTGAGTCCTTTAACCTGTTAATTTAATGCATTTTGGCCCGTGTCAAGGACGAAGCTTAGTGACTAGTGGGGTGGGTGGGTGGGAGGGGGTGGGGGGGTTCTCCTCTTTTTTCATTAGTAGTGTTAGTTTTCGGTCCGGTAATGTAAATTTATTAATATATATAGAGTTCGCCAACCTCTTAAAATAGTTTACTCCCCCCGTTCAACTTATAGTGTGGTTTAAACTCTGCCACTAGCCTGACCATATTGTATTTAGGTACAATCTATCATTTAAACAAACCTTTACTAATTAAACTAGCCGATAGACACTGGGATTTTAAGTCTAACAATTCAAGCAATAAGCAGCATTTGCATCAAAATCACTATTTTTAAAAGTCTATGATATTTGATGATCAAAACACATTCTAATAATCATTTTAGTTAAAAATCTTTGATGACTAGGACACTATTTTTATCCAAAATTCTTATTTAGGTCGAAATTACTCAATCTCATCAAGAAAACCGACCCCAAATTCACGAGTTAGTTCACATACCAATCGTAATGGACTTTAATTAGCTCTATACATCAAATACGATGTGTTTACACCTATGAACACCATAAAAACTCTTAATATCTAGGAATTAGATCAAAACCTTCAAGAACACTAGTTTTCTAACATCATAATTTCATTTCGTACTTGGATTTATAAACTTTAATAAGTTTGAATCATCTTAGATGATGATTCTAACATATCAGATAGTAACATGTCCATTGATTCCATAGTTTCATGATGATCCATATGTTAGTTCATAAACCCCTTAAACAAAGGAATTGATTTCAAGAGAACCTACCAAATATATTGTAGAGGATTAGAAGAAAGATTAGACACTACCTTCTAGCTTCAAATACCCTGATTTTTCATGTGGTTCATGTTTGGTTTTAAGAGCACCATGCATTCTTCAATGTTGATTCCTTCTAGCAAAAAGTGGTGTGACATTTGTTAACGTAAAATCCATTCGGGTTGATCCAATAGGATTAAAATCTTAATGTTTTACTATTTTCTTATTTGTTTGCTTATCGTTAAACTATGAGTTCTGACCTTTGTTCCTTAAGCAGATCCACAAGACTGAACACGTGTTAAGGCATCACAAAGAAGAGGAAGGAGGTGGTCCTTATGATAACCCTTCGGTTTGAGAATCGGTTTTTGCTCTAGTGAGGAAGAGAGTTTTGGGGTGTGTGTGCATGTTTATAGCAAAATATCATACTATTCTTCTTTCATTTTATTTATAGCCTCTCAATTAGAGTTTTTCTCTTATGATATATTCAATCCAATAGCAAAATATTATTTTTCTAGTATTTTTTGTTTTTTGTTTTTTTTTTAGGACTTTTTTTTTCACATTATATTTGAGTTGGGATAAATTTGTGCTCTACATTAGAGTTATGGTGGATTTGGGCTGCTAGTTGTTGTATTTGGACTAAAGTTTGTTTGGGCTTCTTGGCTAGCGTCTTAGATAAAAAGAAAAATAAAAGAAGAATAGCAATATTCAACTTATATATCCGGTTTTCATATTCAAAATCACCATAAGAAGAAGAAGAGAGACATTTCAATGGTTCATGAGATCATCTTCATCCTTTTGTCTTTGAAGACAGAGTTATCTCCATTTTCTCAATTAGTTTCTTAGTCTCTCGATCAATATGTCTTTTTTGTTAATATGTTATCGTTATATGTAGGAGACATGCTCATCTTATTATCTTCTCTGCTCATCTGATTCATGTCCTTTGTCTAGTGTTTCTCTTCACAATGACGAATCCCATCTTTATATAAGTCTGATCTGATTAGAATATTATATTTAATTGTTCTTGTTCAATATTGATGTGTAAATGACTTTGGTTTGCGTTGGATGAAGTTTAGATTTACCTCATGTGCCACCATCTAAGGTTATGTGGTTATCATGTCTAAATTATGATCGGTTAGGATGACGCTTTACCGTCCTGCTATCACGCGTCTCTATTTTTATGATCCCCATTTAACGGGTCTGGTAGTATATTTGAGACAAGTAATTAGGGTTTATACTATTTACCACTCTTTTAAATCATTATGGGCATGAAATTAGAATTTTAGTGAGATTAAAGCTTAACCTCAAAAACCTCTTATAAAATGAAATGTTGAGATTTGACCATGCGTCTCTGATTTTAACGATTTTTAACATTATAGTCCAGCTTTTAAACTAGTTAAATTTGACTTACTTCGACACACCATGTTGAATGTAATACCCAACATTCATTATTATTAGGCTATTACATCTATCTATTATAATAAAAAAAAGTTTTGCTTCTCTCTCATATTAAACATTCATTTGTCATAATATTAAACTTACTAAGTCTAATTTTTCTGCTTCTCTCTCATATTAAATATTTACATTAACTATTAATTATATTATATAATTCATTTGAGATTAAAATAGTTTTTAATAAATTAAGAAAGAGTTTTTTTTATAAATGTAACTTCTAAAGAAACAATCTTATATATAACATAAGTAATTTTTTAAAATATCAAACTTTTTTAAAAATACAAAATATTTAAAATCAATGTTTTTAGAAATTAAATTTTTTATGAACCATATAAAAATTAAAATTCAAAGTTACAATAAGAAATTTTTAGAAAATGACATTTTTTAAAACATTTTGATTTAGAACGAATTTTTTAAATATTTTTAGATTTAAAAAATTTAAAACAAAATTTCAAAGAAAATAATATCATTATTTTTTTACTTACAGTATTTACTCATACGTAATTTCAATCATATCATATTTTAAAATATTATTTTATAATTAATAATTTTATACTATTATTTATTTTATATTTTATTTATTGGTACTAACCTAATTATATATATTACAATGCAAATAGATTGCTAAAGTGAGCTTTTCTTTCTTAGATTTTTAGCCTCATAAATTTAAACTTTTACATTATATATATTAGAATTGTATTATTTTTTTGGTTTGTAACTTTTGAAATTTGACACATAAGTTTGTATTTTATAATTTGGGAGCAAAAGTTTAATGGTTTAGTTTTTTTTTATTTAGAAAATTAATTTTTATATAAAATTCAAGCATATTTTTAGTAACTAGTTTAAAAGTCATGGTACCATGATGACCCGAACCAATTATGAGAGAAAAAACATTATTGTTGGTATTTGTATTATCGAAACCGTTATCTATATTTGCTTCTTTGGTTTTCGACGAATTGAGACAATAACGACTAAACTCACCCCGGCTAACACAATGAAAAATGAAAAAACTCTCGCTACATAACGGGAGTGACAAAACTAGTTTCTCATATGCTTATCTTAATGTAATTTTATATATAATTATAAAGAAATATCACTAATAGTAAGAATAATATACGATTTTGTGGTTGAAAAGAATGTGTTTTATAAAATTTTATAATATTTCAAGTACATCAAGCCAAAGTTGAAAACAAATTCGAAAGTGAACTCTCGCTGTTAAAAAATTTTCATGATAGTTTGTTTGTGCAATGAGGGAACACGTTGGTTTGTTTCCATTTAGTTACATTATAAGACTGGTTTTGAGTGTGCTTATTAATACTTCTTTTAGTTTTGTAGCACTCCACGTTGCATAAATATGATCATTTAAAAGACTAATATATTATTAAGAGTAGTTTAACAGATTATAAAGGTAAGTAAATTCGTAAAAATCAAGACATTACAAATGGTCTATGTTACTACACTGCTATATGCTAATCCGCAACGAGAGTTTTCCACCTTATGGACATGACTTGGCGATAAGAGTTTTCCACTCATCTATATGTACGATCCCTTAAGAAAAGACGAGAGGATTGTGTGGGGTGGAGAGAGAGAGGGAGTTGTGAGAGAGGGCATTATTGTGAAAGTTTTTTGGTTTCATTAGAGTTTTTGTTAGAAAAACCTAATGTGAAGGTCTTTGGTCTCCAGCTCACTACGGACGCTCTAATGCGTCAATGTCTCCTCACGATACCCTAAATTGACCCGAATGATCTCAAGAACCATTACCATGCAATCGTCAACAAACCGAATGAAAATGGAAAAACAAACACACACATGCAACCTCATGTACCATATTGATAGAGACTAAAATTAAACGTTTAAAGTTTCTTGAGACATGATTAATGATGATCATAGTTATGATATATTTACATTATTCTTAACTTAAAACTTATATATTTATTAAACACATCAAAAACCATATAAGCAATTTATAGATGAACACTAAAATATTAACATTTTTAGAACAATCAATTCAAACACACAATATAAATGTGTTTTTAAATCTAAACGACTAAACTATCTATTCATTAAAAGACTTTAATACTCAACCAGACAAGAAAACATTTTGTTTGTCTATTTTTACACCGTTTCATACATTTGTGTTTAAATACTAGCTTTAATAAACCCGTGTATTATACATGCTAAATAAATAAAATATTAAATAAAACGGAAAGTTATTAATTATAAAATAATAATCTAAGATAAAATATGATTGAAATTACATATGAGTAAAAAATATAAATAAGAAAATAATAATACATTTTTTAAACTTCTATTTTTAAACTTTTATGTTTTTTCCAAAAATATTAAATATTTTATTTCAAAATAAACTGTGTAAAAGAGTATCATTTTTAAAAAAATTTCTTATTATAACTCTCAATTTTAATTATTTTGGTTTATAAAAAATTACTTTTTGAAAACACTAATTTTAATATATTTTATATTTTTTTAAAAAGTTTGATGTTTTAGAAAAATGTATTATTTTATAAAAATTTATTTCTTTAGAAATAATATTAATAAAAAGATTTCTTTTTAATTTATTAAAAAATTATTTTTAATCTAAAAACAATTAAATAATATTATTAGTAATTAATATAGTTATTTATTCAGAATGAAAAATGAGAAAATTTTGATGAAAATAAATGTGATTTTGTTATGTGTCTCCTTTGTTATTTTTCTTATTAAAATATGTTGACTTTTTCATTCCCTTTTTTAATTTATATATATATTAATTACCAACTTTCATATGCATTAATGGTTGTATCATGTGTTTTAGTGGATTGTATCCATCTTTTATCCTTTTTTTAATATTGAATTTTCTTATTTTAATCTAATACTTTACATCCATTACAATTTAATCCCAATATTGTTTTATTTTCAACTTTGGTCTCCTATAATTTTCATATTCGGTTTAAATTTTGCGAGTTAACACGCTGCATCATTCGTGTATGGTTCAACGTTTTTACGCTTATTTTTTTCCTATTTAACAGTCCCGTCTCAACGCGCTAATCCTAGATCGGCTTACTTATTATTTTATGTGTTTTACATTTCACTTGCGTGGTTTAATATTTTTACGTATACTTTTCGTTCGATTTTGATGGTCACTAGCGGTGATGTGCTAGTGGTAATACTTGGTATGATTTTACGACTCATGCTGCAACGCGAGTGACTTAATAGTAGTTTAATAATCAAAAACCATGAAATACAAACAAAACAATCACTCCCCTGTTCACTCACGGACGCCCCTAATTTACGCCACTTGTCCGTTCACTCCTTCATCTCCACCATTTTTATACACACCTTCATCTTCTCCGATCATCAAATTCAAACCCCCAAATTCTCTCTCTACTCCCTAACTCCACCGGAGTCAAAACATGACGACGACTGACCTCAAAGCGCCACCGGAATCCGCCGTACAGCCGCCGGATCAAACCACCATCACCACCAAGGTTGCCGCCGAGGCTGAAACCGGCACCGTCAGTGGACCTTTGGCCTCATCAACCTCCACCGGAAAGTTTTCACGAAGCTACGACGTAATGCATATGGTCTTGAGGTTTGTCAGCTTATCGGCGTCGTTGATTTCGGTTGCTGTGATGACTACCGCTAAGGATAAATCAACTGTTTCGATCTACGGATTTGATCTTTCGATTTACTCCAAATGGTCGTTCTCTGGATCGTTTGAGTAAGTACTTAATTTCTCTCCAATTGTGTGTTTCTCTCCATTGATTTCGGTTTCGATCGTTAGAACAATTTCTTCACGTTATTTTGAGATATTGAAGTTGAATTCAGACAGTTGTGATTGAGTTCTTCTCGTTTATGGACAGTAGATTAGAAATTGACGATTTAAGCAATCGATTCATGATATCGAGTAGTTGAATTCACACATGATTTTGAATCTTTTGATTATATATTGGGATTGTTAATTTGTTCGTCGTGCTAGTTGATCGATGCTAGTCTTTTCGGTTTTCGAGCATGAATTTTTTGCAGTAGCAGACAAAATTATCGTTTAGGGTTTCGAATTTCATGAGCTCAATAGCTGCCCGTGATTCCTATATTCTGTTGAAATTGTATTTAAAGGACAATAACATATTTGTCCAGATATACCTATATATATGCATTTGTTACTTATACGGTACAACTAGTCAATGCATGGATTGCTCTTGTGTAGTGTTAAATTGTTTTAATTCATTATCAAATGGACAAACTAGCAATTAGTCTCTAATTTCTTATATGCCTCGGGGTGCGTTCAACATCATAGAACTAAAAAAACTACATAAGCATTTGTACGTTATGCATGTCACATATAGTGATAGAGAGAAAAATGGTTCACGCTTAACTACATAAAGTTAATTAACTGTCTTATCTATTACATTTAAAGTAATAGTTACAAACGCTTATGTAATTCTCGCAGCTTTGTGCTTGAAGTTGTAAAATGAACTTTTGCGTGTTTTTGGATGAAGAAATGTTAATTAATTTGTGATTACTTAATTGTTTGCAACTGATTATTATCTATGAACTGAGAATCACAAATTCAAGGATGAAATAACCTGTGTTTTAATAAGATGAATATTAGCTTTTGCTTATATAAATTCCTAGACATCATCAAGCATTTCCTATCTATATATAGTATTGGTTTAATTTGCATTATCGAGCTACCACTCAACGAGTAGTTGGAACGTACACGATTGTGATTAACCAAAAAGAAAACATACAATCCGAATGAAGTTATGGAATGAATTGCGTGTGGGATTAAGTTGCATAAATTCATGTTGGTTTAGTGATCACGCGTTTGTTTTCTTTCATGTGTTGCCTGTTTGTTCATGAAAAAACTCTAACTGATTACACACAGGTATTTGGTTGGTATATCAGCACTCGTAGCAGCCCACTCTCTACTTCAACTAGTGATGACGTCATCAAGAAGGCTAAGAAAGGCGTCAATCTTCTCGTCTAGAAACCATGCGTGGATTATTTTTGCTACTGATCAGGTATTCGTTTAGTTTATGATAGAACTATCATACCTTTGTTTTGTTTTCCATATATTTATGCTAAATAACATGCTTGTTTTTAGTCCACAACTATGTTGTGACTAGGGATGAACAAATAGTTACCAAGTTCTGAAATTGAACTGGTACAGTACCGGTACTGAATTTCCCGTACCGAATCATTTGCGGTACCAATATGTGACCTACTTTTAGGTAATTTCGGGATCGGTACTTACGGTACCAGTACCGGTTCCAGTACGATACCTGTATTTTACCGATTTTTACCTTCAAATACCGTACCGGTACCCGACTGTACCGAGCATTTTTGGTACCGATACCCAATTTTGACGATTTTCGGAATTGGTACTTTCAGTTCGGTACAGTATTGGTACCGAGCTAATCACTGGTTGTGACATCTATATCTAAAATATAATATCATAGAACAACGTATTTAGGTAAGTTGTCAGTTTCGGTAATTATACTCAATAATGTCCCAGCTTGGTAGTAATACTCTTTGAAATGGGATAATTTGGTAATTAGGTAGCCTGATAAAAATGTATAATTACGGGGCATTAGAATATAAGACTGAATGTAGAGGTGCTCTTAGGGGACGTCAAAGTTGCTTGGTCAAATTGGTACAGATTAAATTTTGGTTTACAAGGGGAAAAAACGGGATTGGTTTCAACGGATAGAGCCTCAAAATTCATTTCAAGTTGACACATCATATTGGTTTCGAAACAGTTTCACTCAAACCGGTTCTAAATCAGTTTCGGATACTGTTAAGGATCATAATTAGGTTGGGATGTGCCCCTCTTATTCATTGTGCACTAGAAATCTAGAATAGTATAATAAAACTAGGATTTTGCAGCCCAGACCAAAATTCGGCCCACATTTTTACAGTATGTTACATCTCAAATGGGTAAACCGTACACCTAGAAAAGAGCCTATAATAAGTCAAGCCCATAAATTTAGGGTATGTTTGTTAAACCTATAAGAAAGCCCATAACGTTAACCCAAAGTCAGCCCATATTTTTACGGTATGTTACCAGTTACTATGTTATATATGAAACGGGTAATACCAAAAAGCCGAAGAGGTGTAACGGGCTCAATGTTGCCAAAAGTGTCTTTTTCTTTTTGGGGGACAAATTCATATAAGTTATTCTAAACTTATAAAATTACATAATTGATGCTTGAATGTATTTGACATTATGTATTAAAAACTTGTATTTTAGAGATATATATAATTATACAAGTTTAAAAAGGAATATATGTAAATTTTTTTTTAATGAATACAACCTCCTGATTTTGGGTTTATTGCACCAAAATGTAATGATTATTTACATTTTTGTTATTGTAGGTTGTACTAAATTTATCCTACTGTATGATGTAAAACTTTTATTTGTTATAAATGGTGGCTATTGATGCGACATATAACGAGTTTCGGTACATTTATATTTGGTCAGTTGCATCAAATAGTAATGAAATAAAAGTTTACTACATCAACTAGTAATAAACAGTTCATTATCGATGACAAAAACATGAAAATCGATTACATACTCGTCCTACGTGTGATAACATATTAGATTATCACAGTAATAAATATATATTTAAACTATTTATACAACTCAACCCAAACCAAACCTAACCAGACCGGTCTGTCCTTAGACATTCTATTCAGCCCATTTTAACTTGTCACTCATCTCGTTTCACACTCTCATCCGATCTTTCCACCTCTAGCATTAGCAACAAATGTGACGTTGTATGTAATGCTCTAAATAAAAATGAAAATACATGTAGGTGTTCGCGTACGCGCTGATGAGTATAGGATCGGCTGCAACAGGTGTGACCAACTTGAACCGAACAGGAATCAAACACCCAACTCTACCCAATTTTTGTAAGCAGTTACATAGCTTTTGTGATCGCGTTGGGGTTTCAATCGCCTTCGCATTCTTCAACTGCGTCTTGCTTGCTATTTCTGCTGTTCTTGATGTCGTTTGGTTAGCTAATTAATTACTAATTAAAGATCGTTTAGTTCTCAATACTAGAGTTATGTCTAGACTAGTCATGTACTTATCTATTCTGAACATATTAAAATTGATGTAGACGAACCATAGAAATACCTATGGATACATGCACTATTTGACTTTCTTTTTCAGTTGCTTACTTACGATTAAGTTCGTATACTTTACTTTTTTATAGAATATTAAATAAAATAAACAATTTATTAATTAATAAACCATATTTTAAAATAATATATGATTAAAATTACGTATTAGTGAGGATTATAAGTAATAAAATAATGTTATCAACTCTTTAAATTTTTGTTTTTAAACTGTTTTTGTTTTTTCAAAAAAAAAAATAACATTTTGTTTCAGAAGAAACAGTTTTAAAAATATATTTTTTAAACTTTCATTATATAGCTCCAAATTTTAATTATTTTAGTTTATAAAAATTTTTCTTTTTAAAAATATAAATTTTAAAATATTTTGTATTTTTAAAAAATTTTAATGTTGTGAAAGAAGTTCTTATGTTGTAAAAATTTATTTCTCTAAAAATAACATTAATAAAAAGATCTTTTTTTAATTTATTAAAAAACTATTCTTAATCTAAATAAAATACAATAAAATTATTAGTAATTAGTTTAATTATTTAATATGAGAGAGAAGTGTAAATTTTAGTGAGAAAGAATATGGAAATAATATTAATAAAAAGACATATTTCCTAATTCATTAAAAAATTATTTGTAATAGTAAAAAATTAAAATTATTTAATATTTTTTTATTTAGGTAATTATTTAAGAGGAGAGAGAGAGAGGCGAGAAAAACAAACGTAAAGAGCGTAAGAATACTCTTCTAGTATTATATATAGATATAGATATAGATTATCAAGAAAAAAAATTTATATACTTCCTTAGGTATTATGAAAAAGTTTCTCAATTTAATTTTGGCATATTATAGTCTCTCAATTTGTAAAAAATACACGAAAAAGTCACTAATTTTTGTATATTGAAAGTCTCTAAACTTGTATAATATGCAAGTTATTATTATATTTTCTTTAAGTTAATGGTTTATTAGCTGTCAAATTGTTTAAAACTAAACGGTACAGATTATATAAACAAAATGATGCATGCCACTTTAAAAAAGAATCATTATTGTAAAAGAAAATTTTAAGTTATGTGTTTTGACGCAAGTTTAGGGACTTTAAAAAAATTGGTTTAGTGATTTTTTTGTGTTTTTTTTAACTAACTTGATGGTCTGTGATATACCAACATTAGCTTAAGGGTCTTAATATTTTATAATATCAACTCTTACTTTCGTATATCAAAATTGGGAAGACAAAAATAAACATGAAGATATAAGTAAATTCAGAATAATTATTCGAGTGAATTTTTCAATTTAGTATCTACGAAATACGACGACTATGATATTAGTTCTCTTAATACTATCTCAATTTTGAATTTTTTTTTGATCATCATTTAGATATTAATGTTCAAATAAAGTGTTTACAGTATAGTGTCAGGTAAACGATCTACAAGTGGCGCTGCGACCCTCTTTTGAATAGCAAACCCAATTCTTCTAAAAACAAAGTTTTAAGATTTAAAGATTGACAAATTAGTATGCACGACATGTTGAACCCTGTTTAAAAGTTCCGCAGCCTGAGGTGTGAGAAAACCAAACCTATTAAAAGTAAAAGGGATAAACACTTATAATCATATTTATTTAGATTACGTATTTATAATCATATTTATTTAATTGGAGAAAGAGGGAAAAAGGAAACAGAAGACAAAAGTTTGAATTTCATAAGAAGTTAATATTTTTTTTAAAAAAAAACTTTCTTTAATTATAAGTTATAACCACTTTGTCTTTAAATAAACGTTAACTAATTTTTAGGTAAGGTGCTTTAAGTAATTAACTTTCAAATTAATCCGTTGTTTATAAAATAGTATTGTTGGTTCACAAATTTATTGTAATCTGTTATTCTTTTGTATAGTTGCTAATGTAGATGATTTTATATAACTTAAAAATATTATATATATATATATATATATATATATATATATATATATATATATAATACAAGTTTGTGGATGCATATAATATGATTATTTTAAAGCAAAAATGAATAAGATGTAGTTAGACATATTATATAACTTAAAAATATTATCTACATCAATTCTGTCATTTTCTGAATTAATTTGAAAATTACATGTTACCCATTTAAAAGTGCTAACTCTTAATAGTTATCTATTATTTAAAATTACTGACCATTGAACCAATTTTTCAAAATTCATATAAAGTTAAATCTGGAGAAGACGGGAAGTGTTGCAACACTTTTGCATATTTTTCCTTTCTCTAACAAATCTCACCTTTGATTGCATCGATCCTTTATAGAGTAATTACACAATGATACATATAACTTGCTTGCATCATCACAACTTCGAATGCCATCGTCTCTCTACAAGCATATAGTCATCTCTATAAATTACTAATAAGCCTATTAACAAACTCAATAACATTTTAATTATATTAGTCTATTAAACCTTACCATAAAGCCCATTAACATTTTGAATAGTTTAGCACAATACCATTTATCCAATCTAAACCTAATTTAATATAATAATACATAAATTAAAAATAAATCTTAGGGCTACGCCGAGGGCCTGATCTCCTGAGGGACCCGAAATGATTAAACTTTATATATATATATATATATATATATATATATATATACTAGCTTTAGTAAACTCGTGTATTACATGGGTTGAATAAAAAAATATTTAATTTAATAAAAATTTATTAATTATAAATCGATATTCTAAAATAAGATATGATTGAAATGTTTCTTATAATAAAAAAATAAAATTTTTATTTCAAAACAAACGTTTTAAAAAAATATCATACTTAAAACTTTTTCTTATAACTCAATAATTATTTTTTGTTTATAAAAATTGTACTTTTTAAAATATCAAATATAAAATATTTTATATTTTTTAAAAAGTTTGATGTTCTAAAAGTTTTCTAATTTATAAATAATTGTTTTCTTAGAAATAACATTAATAAAAATATCTTTTACTTATTTCATTAAAAATTATTCTAATCTAGAAAAATAAATAATATTATTAGGAATTAATATAATTATTAAATAGGAGAGAGAAGCGGAAAAAAATTATTGAGGAGGAATATGATATTGACACGTGTCCCTCCTAGATAGCTTTTTATTAGAGTAGTAAGATAAGATATATATATATATATATATATATATATATATATATATATATATATATATGGTAGGGTTATCTTGAGAACCACCCTATTTTTTGAGAACTCTAAGAACCAATCTCAGCCACACAAATTAAGTCACATGCAACTCACATGCCATTTTCTCCTTTTTATTAAAACGTTCATAACTTTTTTTCACGATATTATTTTTTTAAAAAAATTACACCATAAAATTCAGTATTTTTTTATCTTTCCAACGCCTACCATATTGATATATTTTTTTAAAAAAAATCACCTCCTGTTATTTACGCATTTGTAACTTCTGTTATACATATGTGTAAATCTGGTTTGACACATGTGTAAATCTGGTTTTACACATGTGTAAAACGAATTTCGGAAAAAAAAAAAGAGTTATTTTTTATTTTTAAATTTTATTTTATTTTTTTTTATGAAAGAGGGAAACGAGATAAATATTTTTGTGTATTTATTTTTTTCATTTTCATCTTTTTTTGTTTTATAATTTTTTATATTATGTTTATATTATTTACCATTTTGTCATTAAAAACTAGTGGATCAAATTGGTTTCTAGAGTTCTCGCAAAAAAAAAAGTTCTCATTTGATTATTCCCCTATATATATATATATATATATATATATATATACATATATATATATATATACATATATATATATATATATATATATATATATATATATATATAGGAGGGTTCAAATAAAAACCACTATTTTAGTAGAAAACCAAGAAAACCATTTTCAACCAATCAAATAATTTTCTTATTGTTTTTTATTTAACAACTTTAAAGGGTGTATTGGTAATTTTATATATAAACTAATTATGGTATTTATATGATGTTGACCCACTTTTATCTCCTTTGTTATTTTTTAATTGACTTTGATTTAGTCTTTTTAAATATTAGCAATTATTATTTCAAAATCACCAGATGATCAATCATACAAAAATTTTACAGGTTCTAGGGTTTGCGATTAATCATGAACTAGGAGCTAGGTTGATGAAGAAATCACGAATCAGAACGAGCTGATGAAAGAAGACGCCGATTAATCAGGAACCAACATTAATATTGATCATGTATGCAAAAATACAATGATTCGAGTATCAAGATTTATGCGTCAGAAAGAAGAACGAAGCATTGAGGTTTGATCGAGCACGAAAAGAGAATAGGACGACAACGGAATGACATGGGTCGATTGGTTATTTTTGCCACCATGGATGGGTTCATTTTTTCTTACTTGTTATGAGTCTAGATTGAAGCTTGAACATTTGATCTGCAGATGAAACAAATATGAAGACGATGATATCAATTGGAATATATAACTTGGGTTACGTATATGTAACTTGACTACACCATAAGTAACTTGGGTTACATATATGTAACAATAATCTTCTTCATTCGTCTTCCTTTTTTTTTTTTTTTTTTTTTTTTTTTTTGTTGAATACATACCTGTAAACATGCGTTTACGTGAACATTACATATGGTTACATATACGTAAGCATATATGTAAACATTGTTACATATACGTATCTTATAGTATGTTTGATGAGAACATATCATTTATACATGGTACATATACGTAACTCTATAAAATAAAGTCCATATATGTGTACATTTGCAAGTTCAGTAAAATGTATGTAGTAGAATATGGGTTACAGAAATAGAAACTACTGCATGATAAGTTTTACACTGCTTATATGCGTTTCATCATCATCTAATGAAAAATATGACCTTGACCGATGTTCTAGTTATAAGTGCTAATGAATTGGGATTTTTATTTCCACAGATCAATTATTAACATGAGAGAGACAAGAGATAATTTAAGAATTTTGTTACTTAAAGTTGGAAGTTATGAAATATAAATTATACAGTTTGCCCATTTTACCCTTAGACACCATAAATGAACTCATAAATTTTAATTATTTTACTGAAATAACATTAATCAATCTCAACCATTGATCAAATACATCAAGGGTTATAAATTGATTTTCTATTAAAACATGGTTTTCTTTTGAACCCTCCCCTATATATATATATATATATATATATATATATATATGGTGAGGATCCAATGGAAACCAACTTATAAATAAAAACTAAGAAAACTACATCTTAACCATTGATCAATGTTGATCAAGGGTTGTAAATTAGTATGACATTATTGTACTTTTTTGTGAATTAAATATGGTAAAAGTTAATCAATAAGGGCATAATGGGAAAATCAATATATTATTTATAACTTCCATATTGTATTAATTACTAAATTTCGTAAACAAATTTCTTCTCTCTGAATCTCATTATCTTTCCTAATCTTGTTTTTTTAGTAACTCATAGAAGATAAATGGTTTTTTTAATACAAAATATCATCAAGGAATGGGTCAAATGCAATGAATTCACTACGTTGAATATCAAGGTATACGTAAGGGTATCGGTATATATATGTAACATTATTATTACATATACGTATATGTATATGTAAGGGTATCGGTACATATATGTAACATTATTATTACATATATATTATTGTGACATTACATACTTTCATTTCCTTACTTACGGTACATATATGTAACAGTGTAGTTCGATACATGTAAGTGTTAGGTCATTTTATTATTTGTTTAGTGAAATACACTCATGTGTAAATGTGTTATGTTAATCAAAAATTAAATTGTTAGCATGATATATGATTTATGAGTAACAAATTTTGTGATTTTTGTAATTTCAGTTTGATGGATAGTTTATAGCCCAATCGAGATAGACGAAAAACGTCTGAATCATTTTAAATCCAATTTGAAAAACGTCATGGCAGGGTGCGAAAACCTACTTGAGATAAAGCAGTTTGATATCGTATTATTTCCCATTCTTGAGAAAATGCATTTTTACATAGTATGCACTAAACTGAAGTATCCAACTATTAAAGTGATTGATAATACGGGTTAAAATGAATGTCTTGTTGGTTTTGTAGATGATCCAGTGTTCATTAAAAAGGATACACTTAAAAGTGTTAAGAATTTTGTCTCTTGTATAATAGATACTTATAATTATTAATTAATTAATGTAGGTCTATAATACAAATCTATTTTTTACTATAGAAACATTTATTTGTAGTGTTACGTGCACGTAAATACATAACTCTAACAGATTTACATATATGTATCATATAAATAGTTACATATATATACCTATGTAAAAAAATTTACACGCAAAGTTATATTTCTTAAATACAGTTAAGGTTTAACAATTATGTTACGAAACTCTTAAGTATAAATCAATATATCAAAACATTTAAATTTATTTAAAAAGTATATATTTTATTTGTAGGTACAAAATCACAATTTAAATACTGAATATGTTACCTAACATAATAACGTATTAGATAATACATATATTTAATTAATGATATTATAATAAAGTTAATTCCAGATTTTAAACACTACAATTGTTTGTTTTCAAATACTTACATGTATTAAAATAACATATAATCTAATACTTATATGTAAGAAGTAACCAATATGTATGTTCACTTGATTGCAAGAAAAAAAAGTAGACAAACAATAAATAATAATTGGTTTTATTCCTCTTTTATCTTGCTCAAATTTTTCTTGATCTTCTTCTCTATCAACTTTATTTTTCGATGATTTGTATGCTAATGATTAATCTTCTAACTAGTCTTCTTGTGCATCGTTTTTTTTTTATTCCCTTTTTATTATTTTTAATCTATAAATAATAATGATACTCTTAATTGCCTAGGGGTTTCTATACAAATTAAGATCCATTATTTATGGAGATTAAGGTGTGATTTAATAAAATAAGATAAATTCCAAAATTAGTTTAGAGTTACATTTACCAAAACACCTTTGTATTAAATAAAATAGAAATAAACTAGAAATTATATGATAGGTTAAAAGTAGTTTTCTTAGTTTTCTCTTAAAAGTGTGGTTTTCATTTGATCCTTCTTATATATACATATATATATATATATATATATATATATATATATATATATATATATATATATATGTCTTTTAAAAAAGACTATACACAATTAATAAACTCATTAACAAACTCAATAATATTTTAATTATTTTAGTATATTAAACCTTATCATAGAACTCATTTACATTTTAAATAGTTTAGCCCAATACCATTTATCCAATCTAAACCTATTTTAATGTAATAATGTCTAAATTAAATTAAATCTCATTCAAGATTTTTGGGCAGAAGAGAGAAAGCCGATCAGCGATCAACTTTGTTACTTCGATCGCATTATACAAATTATTTGGTTTATATTTTTTTTATACATCGTATAAAATGCGTTCATTTTTCACTCTCGCCTCGGGTCAGGGTCTTTTGTGAATCCTCCGGCCGCATTGCCCGGAGTCACAATTTAATATTTGGATTATTCCACCATGATATTTTGATAGCTTTTTATTCATCTCTATTTGAGATCATTATCACTACAGTTGTCAAAATGATGGTGTTTATTAATAATAATTATCCACAATAATTGTCCAACTGATTACCATATCATTGGATCGACCCCATTATGATTTTCACTTTGAATTTCAATCTCCTTTGATTTTTTGTATCTTCTTATTGGTCAAAAGTATCCTGCATATGTTTTGTGAGATCAAAATCATACCAAAGGTTGGATTCTAAGCTGTTTTGGGTCAATTATGCATATAATATTACAAAGATCCAAACTTGTATATATACATATAGTGGAAATGCCCGCGCGTTGCGGCGGTACGACTGTTGCGTGATTTTTTGAAAATTTGATTTTAGTCAGTATCGACTCGGTGCGTTATGATGTAAATTAAAAAAGATCAAAATATAATTATTGAAAAAACTTAATCAAAGAAAATAATTACGTATATTACAAAAGTCTTTAAAACAACTATATTATCCCAACAAGATTAGTGAAAACATGGGTGGTATTTGTGGTCGGAATCACTTATTACCTAGATTTTAGTGGGGTTTCGTTTTATGAATATAGGTTATAGTTTTATTATCATCGAATGCATCTTTCAGTGGTGATTTGCATAGACCGGAGAAAGTTAATGGAGAAATTGTCACAACAAATTACCATGTTGATTGTTATTGAGCTTTTAACAACTTGCAAGGGAAAGGAGAAGAGAAATTAGTGCTCAATCACAGTGAATGAACGGAATCAAAAGTAAATGCGGTTTTGTTTGGACACGTGTATATGCTTTAGCATTTGTATTATAAGTATCATATATTATACTTTATTGTAAGGGTATAAATAAAATAAAATGGTTAATTTTTTGAAATTTAAGCATGATTTTTCATATGGGTGTCTTAATTCATATGTAAAATTATCATTAAATCATTTTTTCACTTTTATATAGAAGATATAGATAAATATTAAAATTATTAAACTCACAATATGCCCCTAATAATATTAGTATTAGAGTTATTATAAACATGAAGATATATATCTATATCTATACTATTATATAATACATATTGGAAGGATAACATGGTAATTTTATTTAAATTGTAAGACACCTACATAACATTTTAAGCATAGAGTACAAGTGCTTTATGTAATAATTCCATTTTTACCCCCATTTAATTAACTTCTTTTAATTATTGTATTATTTAATACACATTATTAATACATTATTTAATAATATGATATTATTTAATTCACATCATTAAGTTTAATTTTATTTATAATAATATAAATTGGCATTTAAATTTATAATTACCAATCATATTTTTAAAATTAAAGTTTTATTTTATTTATAATAATATAAATTGATATTTAAATTTATTATTACTAATCATATTTTTTTAACTATATACTATTTAAATTAAGTATTATTTTATTTAAATACTTATATCTATACTATTTTATAATAAATCTCTCTGGATAGATATGTAATTTTGTTAAACATACAAGTTTTGAATCAATATGTACAAAACAGTACAAGACATTTAAGAAGGGTTGAATAAAAAATTGATTAATATTTTAAGACACTTTAGGGGCAATATGATAAATTTATCAATTAAATTTTATATAACTTGGTATTTTTGCCCTTGTCTTTTTATGTATTTAATAAACCTTATTAATATATTGTTTAATAATATTTATTAATTAATTCACTTCATTAAGTTTTATTTTATTTATGATACTATAAATTTACATTTACTAATTATATTTTTATAACTAAATATTATTTAGATTAAGTTTTATTTTATTTAAATGTTTAAGTATATAACTTATATATATATATATATATATATATATATATATATATAGGGTTGGGTTCAAATGTAAACCAAAAGAAATTGTGTAAACCAATAAACCAAATCCCCACATTTGATTTATAAAAATCAATGCCTCATATTTTTTTTGAATAAAATAATAAAAAATTATACTTTTATTAGAATACGTGTACAAAAATTCAAATAAATATAAGACGTTGATCTCGTAAATCAAATGTGGAGATTTGATTTATTGGTTTACACAGTTTCTTTTGATTTACATTTGAACCCAACCCTATATATAAATATATATATATATATATATATAAGTTATATACTTAAACATTTAAATAAAATAAAATTTAATCTAAATAATATTTAGTTATAAAAATATAATTAGTAAATATAAATTTAAATGTAAATTTATAGTAACATAAATAAAATAAAATTTAATGAAGTGAATTAAATAATAAAAATTATTAAATAATAATATATTATTAAATGTCTTGTACTGCTTTGTACATATTGATTCAAAACTTGTATGCTTCACAAAATTACATATCTATCCAGAGGGATTTATTTTAAAGTAGTATAGATATAAGTATTTAAATAAAATAATACATAATTTAAATAGTATATAGTTAAAAAAAATATGATTAGTAATAATAAATTTAAATATCAATTTATATTATTATAATATATATATATATATATATATATATATATATATATATATATATATATATATATATATATATATATATATATATATATATATATATATATATATATATATATATATATATATATATAGGGTTGGGTTCAAATGTAAACCAAGAGAAATTATGTAAACCAATAAATCAAATCTCCACATTTGATTTATAAAAATCAATGCCTCATATTATTTTTGAATAAAATAATAAAAAAAATTATACTTTTATTAGAACCGTTGATCTCGTAAATCAAATGTGGAGATTTGGTTTATTGGTTTACATAGTTTCTTTTGATTTACATTTGAACCCAACCCTATATATAAATATATATATATATATATATAAGTTATATACTTAAACATTTAAATAAAATAAAATTTAATCTAAATAATATTTAGTTATAAAAATATAATTAGTAAATATAAATTTAAATGTAAATTTATAGTACCATAAATAAAATAAAATTTAATGAAGTGGATTAAATAATAAAAATTATTAAATAATAATATATTATTAAATGTCTTGTACTGCTTTGTACATATTGATTCAAAACTTGTATGCTTAATAAAATTACATATCTATCCAGAGGGATTTATTTTAAAGTAGTATAGATATAAGTATTTAAATAAAATAATACATAATTTAAATAGTATATAGTTAAAAAAATATGATTAGTAATAATAAATTTAAATATCAATTTATATTATTATAAATAAAATAAAACTTTAGTTTTAAAAATATGATTGGTAATTATAAATTGAAATGTCAATTTATATTATTATAAATAAAATTAAACTTAATGAAGTGAATTAAATAATATCATATTATTTATAATGTATTAATAATGTGTATTAAATAATACAATAATTAAAAGAAGTTAATTAAACGGGGGTAAAAGTGAAATTATTGTATAAAGCACTTGTACTCTATGCTTAAAATGTTGTGTAGGTGTCTTACAATTTAAATAAAATTACCATGTTATCCTTCCAATATGTATTATATAGTAGTATAGATTAACACACTACTGTTGGTTTCTCTTTTCCAATTGAGTGTGAATCCTGATGTTTACTTTGAAATTAGGAGTGTTTATGGTTCAGAGCAATCGAATTGATTATTGGTTAAGTTTCATAATATTTTTCTTCTATATATTTTTTCAAACTGACAGGTTGGTTTTTTGTAAACCATGTTATACGGTTTGGTATAAATTAATTTTACATAAAACAGGATCAAACTGTTTAATTTTAAATTGTTAGATTTTGATTAAGAACCCACTACTATTGTGTCCAGCCAAAGTAAGATGGAGACACTCATGACTTGATCAGCCAAAGTAAGATGCATATTAAACAATTATTACAAGTAAAAGTTTAATCAACTTATCACTTCCTTTTATTTATATGAAATCTCTCTAAATAGTTTGCTAATAATTGGTTGTTGTTTTAAACGAGGAGTAAATAATATAAAATCTTGAGATTATGGTACAATGTTGGGTTAGAATGATGCGTATCAATTTGCGTCAGTAGTTATTTATGCGTAAAATATATAGACGGTTTAGGTTTTGTTGGTGATAATGAAAATAAAGATTATATACAGAAATGAAGGAATGTTGCTTATATGTAGCCTAAACTACATGACTAACTTAAATTGCTTATAAACAAACTTAACAAAGTAATTAGCTTATTTACAAGTGTAACCCCTTGACTTGATATAAATCTACCAAATGCACGAGCTGGCTAATATATACAAGCTATGGAAAATAGCAAATGCATAGGCTAGTTAACCTAATTCCATGATGGACGGGTTGATTTGGAGTTTTACAATTAATTAATTCAATCAACTTTCATTATTGATCTTTATTAATCTTGGATGATTCAAAGTTATGAAAAATGAATAATTACTTTCCACAAAGTTTATTTATTTTAGTTTGTTTATTCAAAAATGTATTCATAAAGTTTAAAAGCGAATGTTACACCAACAATATAAGATTTGGACCCATCACATATGTTATAATGATTTTCTTGTTTGCCGGAAGTACAAATCTTAAATATAAAAAGGGACAAGACCTAATCATTGGTAAGCAATGGCCCAAATGAATTGAAGGCAACTGGTTTTTACAATAATGATTCATTCCATTACTCTTAATTATTTTTATAACTTCTAAAACTGTTATAAAAAAGATATTGTATATTAATTTGTACAAAGTGTGTTTTGTGTGAAATATACAAAATTCTTACGTAATTATCTCCCCCCCCCCTCCCTGCCCTAGACTGGGTAGATTGCTTCGATTATTCAATGAAAGCATTCATGGCATCCTTCTTGCGAGATAAGTCCACCTCAAATTTCATCATTCTTGCGTGATAATTTAATCATTACGTGATTCGCAAGTGTAAATCCTTATTACATGATAATTTTACCTTCAGTTTGTGCACTTCTCACTAAAACATCACTTTATATTCTAAACTTTTCTTACTTATATATACGATTGAATTGTCGTTTTAGTTCACGTAGTTTGGTCATATTTATTATTTTCATCAAAAAAATATTTTTTTTTTGGTATTTGGCTCCTCAAGGTTTTAAAAATTTATCATTTTCATTCAAAAACATTAACTCCATTACTTTTAAATATTAAATCATCTATCATTAAAGAGGTAATTATGTAGTTTTACATGTAAAGATAAAATTTTATTTTATGTTACCATATTATTGTTAAAATTCAATTCACATGTTATCATTCCATTCATGAAACTTACATTGCACATTTCATCTTCGCATCTTTCATCGTGATTGAATCACGAGATTGTCGGCTTTATCGACGAGGGAGGAGGATAAACCTGGTTCCTGGTGGTGGTCGGAAGCCCATTGCGAAGGGTTGTATAATAGAAACCATCTCTTTTAGTTGTCATCCCTCTTATATCTTGATTTGGTTCCACTCGATTATGGTATGTAATTTAGGGATTTTTTTTATTTTAAAGGGTAATTTAATCAATTTACATGTTTAACATTTTAAATTAACGGAGTTAACTGTTTTGGATAAAAATGGCAACTTTTTAAAAGTTGGGAAGGTAGATGCAAAAATAAATCTTTTTTAAATGAAAATAACAAATATAATCAAACAATAGGAAGAGAAACGATAATTTATTTTATATATATGATTTATAAACACTCATTGAAGGATTCGAAACATTAACATCTTACATAAAAGAGAGACATCTTATCACATTAATATGTTTTGTTATAACAGTTCTTAGTTTTTTTTAAGATAAAGTTTACAAATATAGTAAGGTATATATAAATACAAATATAGTGAATACATGAAATTTGTTTATAATTTTAATAAATGTTAAAGTATATTTGTTTGATATAAAATGTAATACATATAAATACACATACTTACGGCTTTATCATTAAAACTAGCCTTAAAAACTCTTGTATTATATGGGTTTGATAATAAAAAGGGTTATTTGATTTGAATAATCCTAAGTTTCATTAATTGGCCGAGATTAATCACAACTCAGGAAATGTTTGCAGACACTCTCAACTTTGAACTTATTTTCCTCCAACGATCCCTTACTAACTGCGAGTTAACATCCGTTAGTTTTCTTTGATGAAGTGGAGCCAACATTGAGCCATTTTTCAACTCCACCGCCGCCCAGCCTGCATCAAGTTTATTTTTTGGTTTCTAGACTCCAGCGTCACCTAAAATCTTCCACTAATGAATTAAGTGGTTTAGATCAGAAGGTGCAGATTGATGGTTTTTAAGTGTAGAAGTTTCAGATTAACGAACCAGATGATTGATTTTAACTTTCTGCTTAGTATTTTGGTCATATAAACAGTTCATGTCATCGAAAAACTAACGGTGTTAACTCTCAGTTAGTAAGAGATCGTTAAAGAAAAATAAGCTTAACGTTGGAAGTGTCTGTAAATATTTTTGGAGTTGGGATTAATACTGGCCAATAAATGAAAGTTAAGATTATTAAAATCCAATAACCTAATAAAAATATTAATAAAAATCTGTGTAAAATACTTATTATTAAAATAATTTATTATATATAAAACAATTTTAGAAGAAATGATATATATATGATATGTTTTCATTTGCATATGAGAAATATATTAGAAATATTTTATTATTTCTTTGAATAAACAAAAATTAAAACATTAGTCATAAAAGTTTAAATAAATTACTGTATTAATTACTAACTCCCATAAAATTAAAAGTTAAATTAGTTTAGGCGGGAAAACAAAATTTTAATGGTGTATAATTGTGTCAAGTGTCATGTTAAGATACTACCATAAGAACAAACTCTATTTTTAAAATAAAGTAGTATAATATGATGTGATACGAAATAATATTATAATACCTTTAATTAAGACTACCATATAAATAAACTCTTATTTTATACGTTTAATTTGCCAAACTTCATACCTTATCTAATTGGAAATACAACCAACAACAATGATTATAAAATGAATGCAATGCACCCATCTTATCGTCCTTGTGTCACAATATCTATGAGTTAAGTCTTTTAATTACAAACTTGGTAGTTGGTACTCCCTTATCCCACGAAACTCAAATACATGTTATTATTTTATAACAATTATAGCTTGTTAATAACGTACCATTTTAAAATATCCACATCGTTATTAATATTTGATTTGATCTGTAATCAACTTATAAGTAAATAAGTAGATGTGAGTTATAGTGTTGTGTCTAATTTTTGAAAAGTCAAATAAAATCATCAAACAGCTGGTTAAAAACTACCAATATGTAAATGTATGATAAAACCATTTATTTTGTTTGTTGGAACTAAAAAGTGTTTGTAGGTGAAAATGAATTCACTTAAATTTTTTGAACTTGATGTTATAAAATTATCTTTTACGAATATGTAATTAAACCCTTATAACCAGAGCTGACCTATGGGTTCTTAAACGAGATGTGACTTTGTGTGGAACTCACTCACACGGTTAATGTTAGTGAAAATCATCAAAGATCAACTATGATGTTCAAATAATCAATATTAATCCTTTATAAAAATATACATCGTATCTCTTACGAAAGTTAATATGTGTTACAAGTGAAAAAATACACTTGACATAAGCAATAACCAACTCATAACCCGACATCCAAACATAACTAATAACCGACAAAACTAATGATATTGTTTATGGTTTTGGGAATACTTGGCTTTAGTTTTAGTTACAGTTAAGTAAATAATAACCAATCAATATAACTGAACTGATAGTGTGATCTTATCAATTCTATATATACATTTATGATACTAGCTCATTATAGGAACCCCTATTTCCACCCATTTCATTATTTGCTTAAAGTTCATAACCAATGGTGATGGTGATGGTGATGGTGATGGTGATGGTCTTTTCAAACTGTTATTAGATTGTATTATAGGAGCCCATTATATATATATAAATCTCAATTGTAGTAACCTGATACAAGAAAGAATTCACATAGTACCACCCTGAAATGCAAGGTTAAAGTGATTTTTTTTTTTTACTTTTTGCCGTTTTGCTCAAAATATTAATATAGTTATTCTGACTAAGTAATCAAAGTGGGGTTTTGTCCTAGTGGTAAGCCACCTGTTTGGGGAAAGGGAGGTCATGAGTTCGAAGCTTTGTTCCTCCATTTTTGGCCGAAATGTATTTTCCTTTTCATAAACGAAAAAGCATTTACGTATACTTTATTCACGCGGCGAAGCGCGTGCTGGATTTACTAGTTTTATTTAATTAGATTTCTCCTCCTATTATACGTCATGGTACATTTATCAGTTAATCGTTGTATAGACCAACCGAACTCATTTCAAAAACCGATTAATCAAAACCAGTTAACATTCTGCTTGACTGAAATTTTCAGTTTAGGTTTCATAGAAACTCATAACCGAACCAAACAGTTTTGTATATAAAAGGAAAAAAAGACACGATGCAGAAAATTTTAAATGGATCATGAAATCCTGAAGACATGTTGCATCGTGGACTATGAAACAAAAACAAACAACAATAGTATAAAAATAAATAGTCTATTTTAGGAATTTTCATGTGGTCAAAAAACAAACAAAACATGATTTTGCAAACACATGACAAGATAAACAAACAAAACATGATTTTACAAACACATGACAAGATAATCATGGGCTTAAGTGTGTCTTTTTCTTTTAGAATCATGAGGTAAGTTACCTTACCTTTTATAATAATTCAGAATAACATTTCTTATTTGATCTGCTTAAATTTCATATCTGAAATCGCAATATTTATTAAAGAGAATCAACTTAATACCTTTCTTATGTATTTACAAGTGTTATGCTGGGTTTGAATGAGATTTCAAATCAAATCTATATTGATTGAGTGCTTATATAATAATGCTTCCAACAAGCACCACTATTTTTTTTGCTCTTTCAAATAATTCAAATAAAAGATTACAAAAATTCAAATTAAATTTAGAAAATTAAATCGTTCGATTTCGTGTTTTTGTTCTTTTGATTTGAACTTTCACAAGTTTTTTGGATTTTTTGGTTTAGGCATGACGTAAGGACTTCATCAAAGAAAAAATAATTTAAGCATACTTCTCATTTTTTTTTAATTTTTATATACTTATTTTATATTTTACTTATATTTACTTTTAAATTTTGAATTGATTTTTTAACCATTATATTATTTTTAATTGATTATTAAATTGTATTATCAGCGCTGATTTGAATTTCTTAAATTTGATTCTAAATTTCTAAATTTTATTTAATTTTTTTCAATTTTATTTAAATTTTTAGTGAAAGTTTCACAATTGGTTCCTATTGTTTGATCATATCACAGATGTAATCCCTAAATCGTTAAAAACTAACAGTTACTAACATGGGGACTAACATTGCAACTAACTCCCAAATGTTTGGACTAAACATGTAATTTTTAAATTCTGCAGGACTAAACTTTTAAAACTACTAGGGCCATTTTTGCAATTTCCCTAAAGTTTAAAAATTCATGTTATCAAGGATTTAATAAAGTTTGGCCTATGATAGAACAATGGAAGTGAGAACGTTGACAATGAGCAGAAGATGGAGTTATAAACTACAAGTGTAGAATGTGGATAGATTATCCGTGTTGTGATGCTTATAGATGAAGGAGACAAGGGGTGGTTGTCGAAAATGATGATGTCAGTTTGGCCGATGAACATGTTGATAATCTGGTATTGAAGAAGAGGGTCTAAGTGGGTTTAAACCGTGAAGATAAAAGTAAATGATACGTGTGTAAACGACAAGGATAAAAAAATTTATAGTTAATAAATTATAATAAATAGAAATGTAATTAATAAAAGCTTATAATAAAAACATAAATTTAATCAAGTTAGTCAAAATGATAAAAGATGAAATCAATGTTTAGGAACTAAAAGTGAGATTTCAAACATGTTATAAGATTTAAAAATATTAGCCTTTTATATAAGGTTTTGCATCTTAATACATCATTTGTTTTAGAGGCTACATATATCAGATTTAAAAATATTAGCCTTTTGTATAATCTTAAAAACGAATATAAGATCTTATTTATTTTAATTAGATAAATTATTTGTATAATTTACACGTTATTAGTTAATGGAAGTTAATTTGCCCCGTTTAGCAAGTAATATGTGATCTTAGTATTAATTAATCCACGTGATGATTCTAGAGGCAATGTCATGTCACCCCATAGGCCCATATTACCACCCACTTATAATTGATTTTAGTTCAATATTAATAGGAGACGATATATGAATTAGCAAAAATTTACACTTTAGTAACTTATAGTAAAATATTATTCAGGGCTAACATGTTAGCTTATACACACGTTAATTTTATATTTTTTTAAACATAATATAAGATTTCTTATATGATATACTAATCTCGGTCACGTATTTAATTGTAAAACTATGTCTTATATGTGGTTTCATACTCTTTACATATTTGTTTATTTATTACCGGTCGAGTATTAGATATGTTTGTTAGTTTGTTGAGAATATTTACAAATTTAGATTTAGATTTCCAATGTTAAGATCTTACTATTTTAAAATTTTACATAATTTTATTATTCAAGAAACCAGAAATATAGAAACAAAAAATTCTATGAACCATTAAGTTATTCAAGGATAAAATTGAAAGCAAAGGTCAGAATAAAACTTTTGTGGGTATGATTCATATATATATATATATATATATATATGTGTGTGTGTGTGTGTGTGTTTTTCAGATAATATGACGGGATATCACAACCATACGTCTGTACTTGTCTCATACCCATTAAATCTTTCAAAACTAATCACATATCTCAATATCCAACTCGGATGTTTTAGGTTAAACAATTTACCTAGCGAAATAGGGTTCGTTTGCCATTATCTTTAATCTATCACCTTATCAATTAATGACACTTTTCATAAAAAGTAAAATAAATAAAATTGTTCACAAAAATTTACCTAGACTAATATATAAATTATATTATAGGTATAAAATAAGTATAAAGTATTTTGTAAAGTAGTTGGAGTGGTCATTGTTATTTATAATATCTTAATCAATTTTTTTAAATAAAGATTGTCTTTGAAGATTTGTTTATTTCATGTTGATGTAACGCACAAAAGCATGCTTTGTTTACTATTAGTCCACTTCGTCATCTATGAAATCTCTAGTCACAAGTTATTATCTTTAATGTGTCCTTTGATAAATCTATACTTATTAATAAAACAATAACTTTAGTGCCACGCGGCATTTTTTTAATTCTCTATTTTTTTCATTTCCCGCCTAAATATGTATCTGTTCTTAATGTCAGTCTAGGTTCATTTGACTAAAAGTCAACTTCTGATACAAGAGATATTTAGGGAAAATTTGGAAATTTAACCCTAAATTAGAGCACATCTTTTTTTGAAAATTAAATCATACACGTTATTCTTCTTTCTTCAAATAATTCATCAACAGAAACTGTAGAAATCATTTATGATTTTCTTCATCTGTGAAATCGATCCCTTGATTGTGTGTTTTCATTAAATACTAGGTTTATATTCGAATCTTTACAAAAGTTACGAGATTTTTTCATCGACTTCTCTCCAATTTGAAGGAATTCATGGGTAGTTTTTTTTAAATGAAATCATATCCGATTTTAAAATATTTCTCAACCATCTCAGCTTTATGACCTTCGCAATTTGTCTTTATAAAGTCTAATGATATCGCCTTCGATAGACTTCATCAACGTTCTCATTTTAGCTTCGATTACATCAAGAAACCGGCTAAATAAATTTATACTTATTAATAAAATAATATCTTTAGTGCCACATGACATTCTCTTAGGATACTATTTTTTTCATTTCCCGCCTAATTATGTATCCGGTCTAAATCTTAGTATAGGTACATTTGACTAAAAAAGTCAAGATTAAATTGGGGGAATTTACGTTACTATAGATTATTTTTTATAAACATTGATACAAAAAATATACTAATATCAGATATAGATTATTTTAAAAAATTAAATATAAAAATCGATATACAAAGTATTAGCAACAATATTACGAATTACGAACCTTTTTAATCAAAAACAACTTTTATTGATTGAACTCGTGTATGACACGGGTCTTTAGTCTAGTATTAATATATAAGAACAGCTAAAATATTAAATAAAATAAGAGTAAATTACATGAACAGTCCCTAGAGTTTGCACGTATTTCAATTTTAGTCCATACTTTCAATAAATTAAAGATGAGGGCCTGAATTATGTATGATATGCACACCTAAAGTTCCCTGACGCTAACTGAGGTTAAGTTTCTTTGTTAAGTCAATGTAAAATTAGCAATATATCTCTAAATTTAAAAAACAATAAATTTATAAATAAAACCTAACTTTCACCCACCCAACACACCTCACCCCATTCCTCTATCTTCTTCTTTCATCTTCATCTTCCATCTTCATCTTCATCTTCATCTTCATCTTCAACACCATCGCCACCACCTCTCCACTACCATGTGAGAAATGAAGCATCATTACTGGTCTAAGTCATTTTCTCTCTCTCCCCCTCTCCCTCTTTCTCTCTCTCTCTCTCTTTCTCTTTTCTAAGACTCTCTCTCTTCAAATCCGATGAATCAGCTTGTTTATCGTGTTTAGTGGTAGCCACGGGTGGTTGTCTGATTGGTGGTGGTGGGTCAAGGGTGCAGGTAGCAACGATGGTGGTGGGTTGAGGGTGCTACGGCGATGGTGTTGGTTGAGGGTGCTCTAGGACGGTGATGGTGGGTTGGCGACGGCGGTGGTTGGTTGGCGACGGTGGTGGTTGGTTGGTGACGGTGGTGGTGGGTTAAGGTGGTGGTGGGTTGAGGGTGCAGGCGCCGACGTTGGTGGTGGGTTAAGGGTGCAGGCGGTGCGGTGGTGGTGGGTTGAGGGTAGAGGCGGCGGAGGCGGTGATGGGTTGAGGGTAGAAGCGGCGGAGGCGGTGGTAGGATGAGGGTAGAGGCGGCGGCGGCGGTGGTGGGTTGAGGGTAGAGGGGCGGCGGCGGTGGGTTGAGGGTAGAGTGGTGGTGGTGGGTGTTGAATGTGAATAAGAAGATAAAAAATAAAAGGTATTTTTGTCTTTTTAAAACACTAACAGAGAAACTTAGCCTTTGTTAATGTTAGGGACCGTCAGTGTGCACTCTTTACATAATTCAGACCTTCATTTGTAATTTATTAAAAGTAGGGATGAAAGTTACAATACGTGCATTCCCCAGGGACTGTCCGTGTAATTTACTCATAAAATAATGATTAATGTTTATAAATATGAGATGATGATAATTAAAATTTGAGAAATTAAGAAAAAGATTTATTTTTGTAAGTATATTTATACATTATTATAGTCGTACTAGCTATAGAAAACTCGTGTCTTACACGAATTCAATAAATAAAATATTAAATAGAATAAAAGTTTATTAATTATAAAAAGATATGCTAATATAATATATGTTTGAAATTACATAATATTATATCAACTTTTTAATCTTTTGTATTCAAACTTTTTTTGTTTTTCCCAAAGAAAAAAAGATTAATATTTTGTTTCAAAACAAACTATTTAAAAAAATATAATTTTTAAATATTTTTATATTATAACTCTTAATTTTATTTATTTTTTATTTATAAAATTTTACTTTTTAAAAGCATAGATTCTAAAATATACGTGATTATTTGATGCATTGGAAAAAATTTTATTTTATAAAAAATTATTTCTCTACAAATAACATTAATAAAAAGATCATTTCTAAAATATATTAAAAAACTATTTTGAATCTAAATAATTAATAGTATTATTAGTAGAGTTGGCAAAAAAAACCAAAATCGGTTTGATAGGGTTGGCATTTCTTATCCCAAACCGGTTTAGGACCCGAACCGGTTTGGGGTTTAAACCGGTTAACACAAAACGGTTTGGCCCAAAAAACCGGTTTGTACACCTCTAATTATTAGTAATTAGTATAATTATTTAATTGAATAGAGAAACATGAAAATTTTAATTAGAATCAATATGATATTACCACGTATCTATTGTAGTTACTCTTTTTTTGAGTTATCTTAACCAAAAAGGTGTAGTTAGAAATTTTATTTATAAAAAAGGTGTATTTGAAAAAGTATTTACTAAACTAGTGTATTTTTGAGATTTTTTTTGTTTTCTCTCTTGTCTTCATTGGATACTTTTAACAAGACTTTTCAAATGTTTTTTTTAATTCTTTCATTTATAATTTTAGAAATATTATTTAAATATGAATTCTTTTAGCTATTCAGGCATATCTTTTTAATTTCTTACGAAAAGTTTTATAAATATGATTTTTAAAATGTTAAGTTTTGATATTAAATAGAAAAGTGTTTTATTTCCACAAAACAAATATTATTTTTTTCATTGTTTTTCTTTTTAGTTTGAATTTAATTTAATTTTCTTATAATTTATAATAGTAATTTACTTTCTAAAGTATATTTAAATATATAATATATCTAAAGTATATTTTCTAATAATTTAAATACATAAATTTGTTTGATTATCTTTCTCTCTGATAAAATTTTCATTAAATAGTAAAGACTAAGTCTTATTAAGTTTTTCATTGCAATTACAGACGATATTTTCATGTTGTCGGTAATTAAATAATTTACACAGTAACTGTAAAATATATATAAATTATAAATAACTAATTGTGTCTTTATATATTTAATAATGTAACATTATATATATCGAAAGAACGTAAAATTAAGTTTTCTTTATCATGATAAATATTTTTAAAACTTTGTTTATGATAAAATGCATTTTTTAGAAATATTTTACAAACACTACGATTAAACATTCTAAAACAAGTTAAAGAATAAAAATATTTCTATTTAAAAGTTTACAGAAAACAAAAAGTTGTCTTTCATCAATCTACTCAATTAAGGTTAAAGAAAGTTAAAGAATTAAAAAAAATTTAATAGCATGATTAAGCATTCAAAAAATGGTTTTATATAATTTTTTTTGATAGAGATAAAAACAATTTCGGAAAACTATATAAGTTATATTTTAAGGACATTTCTAAAAATTTACATGAATCATTAAAAAGTATTTAAGAAAATCTATTATATAGGAGAGAGAAACAAAAATGTATAAAAAACATTATTTTGGTAAATATTTTTTAAACTATATCATTTTGGTAAATACAATTTTTATCTACACCTTTTTGGAAAAAACTCCTCTTTTATTAGAGTAAAAAAATTATACAAGTTTTAGTTATATAATCATGAAATTCATGAACGAATTTTAAATATCTACTTTATTTTCACGAGACAATATGTTTATGAAAAAACTTAATGTAATTTTTTTTATTTTTTTTATTAACGACTTGTAATCCACTACTCAATCCATTTATTTTGCGTATTTGAGCTTTCGATCTTAAAAAAAAAAAGCACCTATTACACATTCAAATATCATTGTGACAAATGATCATTGGTATTTTTTTTCCTATAACACTTGATATTTTTGCCTAGTACTTGAAATTCCATAAAATAATTTTAAGAATCCCAAATAGGCTAGATTCGTACATTTATTCACTAAAAATTTATATTTCATGAGTATATAACTAAAATCATGTTTGACACTCATGTATAAATATAGAAAATAGACATATTTATGTTTAAAAAAATAACCCTACCTCTTTGATTCGTACATATTAAAATCAATTGTTATAGAAACCTATTAAAATCAATTGTTATAGAACAAAACGTTAAAAGCAAGTTTATTTACTAGGAGAAATTTTAAATGTGTTTATGACTAGGAATAAAAACTTACACTAAATTATTATCAGTCATTTGATCATAAAAATGTGTTCTATCAAGTAATCTATTTCAAAATTTTATATTATTTACATCATTTTAATTTAACTAGTATAGAAGTCAATAATCTATTGATTATATTAAATGTTAATTATATTATTTATATCATTTTAAAGTTATAAAACATATTTTCTAATAATTTAAAGACGTGTATCTTTTTATTCAAAAAACTTAATTTTAATTTTTTTATGAAATATGAAGTTTTTTAATACAAAACTTCTAAAGGAATGACATTGTTTAGAATACAGTTATTTTAGAAATTAGAATGTATAAAAGTTATATTTTAAAACAAAAGTTTAGAAAGATGTATCTATTATTCTATTTCTTAAAGTAGCTAATTATGCATAATTTGAATTATATCTTATCTCAAAAATATATTTTTTTAATATAAAAACTTTATAATACTTATGATAAAAAGATTAAATAAATTCATTTTTTGAAATAATATTTATATAAAGTTTAAAAAAAGAATTTTGATTTTAGTTAAACTCAGTCATTTCTTTTCATGGTATACCGCTAAGGTTGTGGTTTTTTGATGGTTTGGTTTACTTACATAAATTTGGATGTTATCAATGCCACTACTGTTGCGGCATGCTAATATTTGTTGATATTTTGACTTAAACCTTTTTGATCAACTCGTTTTTTATTTAAGTTTTAGATTATTGTCAATGTACTAGCCGATATTTATCTACTTTCGCACGGAAACTTTTTAAAATTGTTCACTTTTTTCATATAAATTTTCGAGTATTGTCAAGGCACATGCTGTAATACGTGAGCTTACATAAATGTTTTGTGTAGTGCCACAATGCGTGCAGTTTAATGTTAGTATTTAATATGTCTTTTAAGAAGATGGTATTTATGTACCAAGAACTTGTATTTTTATATATTTTATAATTTATGAAAGGTATGTATGGATATTTTTATATATATTATCGAATATGTAGCTTAAATAAAACTTGACGAATAAAAACAAAAGTTTAAGCACGACTGGGATTGGTGGGGCAATCTGGATAACAAACGGCACTTAAAAATTTTGAAACGTAACTTTCAAAGTCATGTACTCTATAAGCATTAAAATATATTCTTTCTTACGTTGTTTAACTTTTCATGTAGGATACCAACGTGTTTTTTTTATTATTATTTTTCTTAACTGAAAAATGTATCAATTTGTTTGCTTCAGGGTAATTAAAAGTATTACTTTATCTTGTTTACATATTTGGATTAATTGAAATTAATTAATAAAGTTAGTGTGTTGAGTGAGGAAGTTCGGCTTAATCATGTTTGAGGTCTAAAATGAATCTTGATACTGAAGCTTTTTGTAAATTGTAATTAAAAGTAATTACTTTGCTTACAATCATAATAATGGCTTACCATAAGTTCTAGATTTAACATGAGTATAAACCGCTAACAAACTTTTAAGGCTTCAAGTTGTGAGAACTCATAGTTGAAATGTTCATTAAAAATAGTAGCATCAGAATATATATGAACTTTTTTAATCATTCAAGTACGTAAAATACAAAATTACTATATTTTAACGTGTTACAACACTTAGAATCACCATATTCAGCCACCCGACAATATTTGTATTGAAAAGTTATGGAGAACAATAACTAACACAAGTGAATAAAAATCACATAGATTAATAACATATCAGAATATATGAAAAATATTAGTTTCTTGATTAAACATCTAGTAATGATAATGATGTTTATAGATGTATGTTTGCATATATTCTAAATATAACAAATAGCACGCTTATGAGACTCGATGAATCAAGCAGGACCTTCACAAAAGAGCTTAAACACTCTTGATTTATATTATCTATCAAGGAGATGGCATAGCAATGAACATTTGTGTTCCTTATGTGAATGAGCTTCCTTATAACAAGTTCCTACGGTTAGCAATGAATAGCTTGAATAATTATAAATAATTACTCTAACAAGCATTTAGCATATTCAATGGATACAAATTGTCTTCAGAGTCAAATATAATGATATTTAATATTCAAAAATCAACCGGATTAAGGTTAAGTAGGATTTTTACTTTAAAACTCAAAAGTATATGTTCCTATATGAAAAACACATTTATAATTGTACTAGTTAAATGAACTATAACTTAAGTAAAACTTACTTTGTTAGTTACATCCCATATAGCAAGAAACCGAATAAGGCAATCAGGTGATGATTTTTCCAGAAGCGATTCTCGAAATCAAATTTTCTAGATCAATGAATGGCAACTATTATTTTTCAGGGCCTATAACGCTTGGTATCTCATCGAAGAAGTGAACACAAATATCTATGTCACTCATGATGAAAACCCTAAGCCCTAAAAAGTTTTTGGGAGCCCTAAACTTCAGGGGGCTAATACGATGGTGTTTTTTCAATAAAAGAAAGTTAAAGTGAGACGACCATTTGAGTGTGCTAGAGGTGTTTATATTAAATAATCAAAACTCTCTAGGTATTATATATTATATGATTGTTAATAATAAAATAATCATATAATATATCTATTCAAATGATATCTTCTGACTATAGTAAAAGTAAGTATAATTATTTTACTATATTCATGTCAATTCGTAACCAAACTATTAGTGACAACTTTTAATCTCTATAAAGCAAACTCGTGTAATTCCTATAGATGTCTTTATGCCATTCTCCTTTCTCTTTGTTCTTCGTATCAGTTTTCATCTCCGTCACGTAAGCCACTAAACGCTTCAAAACGGCCCATTGGTGATGCTACAAGTGTAGATGTTCTCATGGAAAAAAACTCACATGATGTTAAATTTTATTAATGAGCCTAACATGATTGCTCTTTTCATATGCATTACATCCATCCATTGGCCGCATATATGTTCCTGGGAATGGTGTGAAAACAACATAATCTGAGAGACGTTGTTGTCATATTAAAGTATAGAAATGTACCATTTAGTAATAGGTAAACAAATCCGACAAATATTAGATACTTATTAATAGTTTGGTTCGGTTTAAAAACCAACATTTTTTAACTTATATTATAAACCAAACCGTTTGTTTTTTTAAGCAAATGAGATTTTAATAATTCAAATTATTGGCTGATAATCTAAACTAACAATTTGATCAGCGACACTTTCAACTTTTATTTTTACTTTTTACCAACAGCAATCCAGATAATATAATCATCAAATATTTACACTTGATTTTCACATGATTTCATTCAAAATAATAATTATACTCGAAATTAAAAAAAACATACAAACGAAACTGTGCGGAAAACAAATACAAATAGAGTGTGAATACATAGTACTTATTCTACTGGCACTAGTAACAAAAGTAAAAGTTAAGAGTCTTCCTAGTTAAATTAATAATATAAATTATTATAGTCTAATATACAATAGTTTGGATAATTAAAATGCAATTTTTTTTTATAATATCTTCAATCGACAGTTTGAAGTGTTTTGAAAACCAACCACAAGGATATTTCACCGGTTTGAACAACCTACGGTTAGCATAATCCTATTTTAGGTTTTTATTGTTTCACAACTTTAATTCTATGAAAATACTCATATGACATTTGTTGTGATCAAAAAGTCACATGAATATTCAAAATTAAAAAAGAATCATAAAACCTCATAGATTTTCATGTTACAATGTTTATAGGTATTACCCTATAAACTTCAACATAACATATTACCTTTTAGTGAGAAGATACACTTGAATCAAGTCGAGTATGATTTGAACAGATTATTGGTTAAAAGTTAAACGAATCTATAGTCGATTTTTGGTTTTATAGGTTCATAACCACACATTTTTATTAGACTAATACATTTTATATATTTGTCATAAATCTATTAACTATAATAAAAGAAAGTTTTACCTGACACGTGTCAACATATTATGTATTCTTATTTTTATTTTTCCGTCTCTCTCTTCTAATTAAGGATATTAGTATATATAGTAATTATATTATTTAAAACATTTCTAAATTAAAAAAATATATATCATAAAAAGAAAGAACTAGATTTTTAATGAAAAACACACTATAAAATTATATAAGACACGAAAAAAGTTCTTAAATACGAAGTATTTTAATACTATTTTTCTAAGTTTTATAAGATGATTAGTTTTTATAAATAAAATTAAAAAAAAAGACTAGAATATTTTAAAAAACAATTAAAAAAACAAAATCTAATAAAACGATATTTTAAAATAATAGTATTGTTATTTTTTACTTAAAATACTTATATATACATAACTCAATCATATCTTATTTACAAATATTATTTATAATTTTTAAATTTTATTACAAATTATTTAATATTTTATTTATTTAACACGTGTATTACACGAGATACTCTACTAGTTTTATAATTATGTAATGATTGTATTTCCTTAGATATTGTATAGTTAGTTAGGATCTATTTGTATTTATATGGGTTTTCCTTTTTTTTGAACGGCCAACGAATAATTTTTAAGCCCGGTCACCCGGGCAAACCCATTGGCTAAAAGCCACCCACCCCCGCGAACACAGACAGCGCTGGTGACCCGACTCGCCCACCATTTCAAGGGAAACCCACCACCCAAAGGCCCACTGTGGTAAAACCCTTGGCCCACTTGGAGTATATTGCACCTAGTGAGACTCCAACCCATGACCTCCACTTTGAAAAGTCATAGGGTGCCTCCTCCTAAACCAGTTGATCTAGGACTCATTGACATTTTATGTGGGTTTTCTACATCAATAATATTCAAGAGAGTATTTTACATGGTATCACCCGCTCTCCATCGAAACCCCAGCCGTTGCGTCACCGGACCATGGTCCCTGATTATCGCCGACCACCTCCCTTTTCACGGTTCTGTCACAGCCTCCGTTTTCATCCATTGTTCGTCTTTACCATGGAAAAAGACAACATACCCGAGAACTCTAACAAAAACCTTAAAGTAAACACGCTTCATCCTATTTACACCGTAACTAATATTCAAAAAATGGTCCGTGTGTTAGACGGTTCAAAAGTGTCCTACTCGTCTTAGGTGAAACCCTTCACCCTTCATGTACGGCGATATAAGGTTTTGGATCACATCGATGGAACAAAGCCTCCATCTGAGAATAATCCTACCTATGATGCGTGGAATGAGATCAATGCTATTGCTTGTAGTGGATTTATTGAAAACCCTTTTAGATGAGTATTTAGTTTGAGTTCTTGTCCTCGAATTAACAGCACACGAGGCTTGGTGTCTTTTAAAAAATCTATTCTTGAACAATAAAGGTTCAAGGATCGCTGCCCTCAAACATGCTTTCACCAACCTCAAGTTAAAGCAATGTCTTTATTGGAAGCCTATTGCCAGAAGCTCAAAGAACTCATTGACCGACTTTCTGATTTTGAAAGCCCTATTTCAGAGAATCGCTTGGTTCTCCAACTACTACGTGGTTTGCCTTCCGAGTTTGACTCTATTGCATCTTGCCTAAACCAATCTTTGCCATCATGGGAGACCGTTTGCAACATGGTTCAACTTGAAGGGCAACACCAAACAACTCGTAAAACTGGTCCCTCTTCTCTTGCGGTTGCCGCTGTCACACCCCGCCCGATGGCGGAATTATCAGTGCGGACGAATGTGAATTGATCGTTAATAGCAAATGGTAGTAAAAGTGTTGAAGTAATAATGTTAACATACTAATGGATAATACGTTAAATAAAAAAGTTAAGAAAAAATGATAAGTAATTTAAAAATTAAAAGGAGAGGTATAAAAAGTTAAACTAATAAAAAGGTAAGTATATATAGCATCACCTTAAAATAATTATAATCAAAGAATCGTATTCTCAATCGGTGTGACTATTTCGCTTTTAATGGTTTGGTTATAATTATCATTTCATCATTAAGATTTTCTACTTTTTATTTTTATAATTTTTATAACAGGAACAATGAAGAATCTTTATTAAAAATGCCACCGAAGAGATGGCAAAAAAACCCAAAGTACAATACCCAAAAACAGTAAATTCAGATTTTCTGCTAACCACTAATTTTAATTATATACAAAATGTTACATCAGAAGGAGCCTAATATGTTTATTTAATTTCATAAAATGTTACATCAAAAGGAGCCTTTGTCATAACTTTGAGTCCATTTTTACCCCCGTACTGTTAAGCACATTTGAAAAACAAAGGAGTTTAACTTTTTCTATATATCATATAAAATATACATCTTTACTCTAGAAAATGGAGAAAAAAAATATATAATCCCACTTATTTATGTATAATAAGTTATATACAAAAAACAACAAATCAAAGACAAAAAAAGAAAAAAAGGGAAAAAAGAAATCATTATATATCTTTATATTTTACAATATATAAAAAGTGTATATCGTATAACTTCTACTCTTCTAGTTTAATAATACGAACTAATAATCCCATATTAGTTCATTGCCACCGTTCTCCGCCACTTGATCGGAGATATAACCCAGAAAACCATCAATGTCTGCCACCGCCCACGACGGATATAGCCAGTGGTCCACCGAGTCAACCATCAGCAACTCATTTGGCGAGTCGGGCGAGTCCAAACACCCTTCTAAGCTTGGTAACTTGGTGATCTCACTGAGTTCCTCCACCGAGTTGGTCTTGGTCAATGGTGGTTGTAGAGGTGGCGCTGGAGCTGAGGTGAACTCCAACATGGTGGCGGCTTTTGCAGCGGCTTCTTGAACGTGGCGTGGAGAGAGGGAGATAGGACGCGGTAACGAGTCTTTGAGTTCGGGAAAATTAAGGATGGCGGATGTACCTTTTAAAAATATCAAAAGAACTATAATGAGTTTAATACAGAATCAATTTTAAATAAAAAACCGTAAAAACAACGTAGACATCTATGTATTGTGTTTATTCACATAAAGTATGAGAGATACTAAGATATTAAAATAGTTACACCGTTGGATAATTTTCTTATGTAAGATAGTTAAAAACATAATTGTGAATAATTATATAGTCTATATAGTCATTTATTTAGGTCTCTTTGTGTAACAACCCCAATAATACACATTAAATACCATATTTTAAACAAAATGTGTTTATTAAATCCTCTTTTTAGAAAATGCGGTTTAAACTTGTTTCTCACTAGCAAAAACGGAACATTTAAAACTTAAAAGTAAAACGTTTGTGAAACCGTCACAAATATTTTTGTTTAAACCCATCCATTCAAAACAAATTTTATAAACCAAAATTTGTTTTAAATACTTAAATTTGAGACACAAATCAACATTTGTGTTGTGTATAACACAAAGTAGTTAAATAATAACTACTTAATAATCATATAAGAAGATATGAGATCGATAAATGTGGAGTAAAGAGTGTAGAAAGGACAAACACCTTTTAACAAATTTTAAGAGGGAGCGTTTGTAAGTGTTTTTATGGTACATACGAACCGTACTTACGTGGATTCATTCAGTGACGGAGCTTGAATACTCATGTAAAGGACGGGGGTGAAACTAATTTTTTTTAAGGGAGGTGAACTCGATATATGTAAAAAAATTTGTACTGCCGTCTAAAAATTTACACTACCGTCAATTAAGATATGTCGTACCAAACACACTTTACACCAATTCAAAAGTAACCTCTTAATAGAATAATTAAGATGATATCAAACAGCCTTAAGTATTATTACCTTTGATCGATAACGCGGCGACGTCGTGAGCTTTAGCAGCCATCTCGGCCGTGGAAAAAGTCCCGAGCCAAATGCGGGACTTTTTGCGCGGTTGGCGGATTTCCGACACCCATTTCCCCCAACTTCGCATTCGAACTCCTCTGAAAACAGGGTGTTTGTATCCCACATCTTTTCGGTTTCGTTTCTTATTCTTCAACTTCTCCGGCGCTGATTTAATGTCGGAATTTGAAACGGCCACCGTGTGCGGCGGAGCTTTGCCGGAGTAATTAGAAGATGACGACGAATTATGTTCGGAAGCTTCAGCGACAGTAGCCATTGATGGGGTTTAATGTTTAATGAAAGCTGAGCGTTGTGGGGATTATAAGGGGTGTGATTGTACGGAATATTCGCGAGTGGTGTTTTGTGATATATATTTGTTTTTTAAAAAAAAGAGGAAATTAATATGTAACAAACGTTTAAAACTTCAAAACAAAACATGATTTAAGAAAATATGTAATTTTATAAGTTTACAGAGTGCTATATACAATTGCCTCTTTTTTCAATTTTGAGATTTCTCATAAGGGGGTTGGAGGTACGGTCTTGACTGAGAAACAGATAAATAAGCGCGATTAAGATAACATATATATTCGAAACAAGGTCGTACAATTAACTCTTAAAAAACTAATATTAAAAAGATATATTGATTTGTTATTTAGCTTTTTCTTAAACAATTTTCTAATCTTCCTATAACTAACTATTAACGAACTACATCTTACAATATCTAAATCAATGACCATTTAGATATAGGGGAGACATATTATCGCATTGATGTCCGCTCGAGACGTTTAAATAAAAATCTCACTATACATTCATCACCTCAAACTTAAATACGTCACTCCTGGACTCAAAGTATTGTATGACGACAAAATCAAATGGTTTGTTTAAAATTCAGGGAGTTATAAAATTTTACATAACTTACAAACAATCATTTCACTTTATGCTCAAACAACTATTCATGGATCATAAGATTTAACATAACTCGCAAATATTATTCAGTATATTTTCAAACGAGTGAACGATCGTGTAGTGTGGAATTAAATTGAGAGTTGTGCGTGTGTAGTTGGCACTTAAATAAAAAAGATTACTGATTTATTATTTAAATGGAAATATATTCACTAAGGTTTTCCACGTGTCACAAGTGCTGTGGGACCCGAATATAGTGGGTGCAATAATTCAAACAAAATATGACATTTTGGGTTTATTAATTCAAAATAAATAACCGTTGGGACAACCGACACGATTTGTTTTATCATTTTTTAGCTTTTGCCCGTTACGCTGTTGAATCTTTCAACCCTATCGACAATTGTTTGGTAATGTTATATCTACTCGAACCTGACGTAAACCTGGATAAGGAAACAGATGTTTGGGTATGGTGTAATTTCATGGGTAAAAAATATTTCTAAAATCCAACACTTGTTTCGGGAAAAATAATGTAATTTTAATGTAAAAGAGTGACATGTAATTGTAATATTTGTGCCGCGAAGCTGCTTGCTAAGAAGATGTTGTGTGAAACACAAAACCCATTTTATTGCTAAAAAAGATTTTGGGTATGAATCAGTGTGATACTAGATTAAAATATTTTTACAAACATGAGATAGATAATTTAGATCCATTTATCTAAAACATACATACTCCCTTGAACTACACTAGTAACCATTTTGTAATTTTACTTTGTGCTTAGATAATAGATAGACTAATATATTAATCCGTTGAACTTTTAGTTTTTAGATTTTTAATTCATTTAGTAATTAGTATATATATATAAGGGAAAATGTCACAAAATAATAACCAAGTTTTAAAAGTATTTTAATTTAGTCAACATCTATATATTTTTCAAATTGGATCACCAAACGATCAAATCGAGTCATCATTAAATTTTCTTATGTCAAGAAAGTAACGGTGGAGAAGACGTGAGTGTCAGAATTTTCAATATATAAAATTATATTAAAAAATAAAAAACATGTTAATTATGAAAAAATAAAAAAGTACCTAAAATTTACGTTAACGTTCCATATCAGCATCAAAAGATAGAAAAAATATTTTCTAATTGAAACAAAAAGTATAACATGTTAAAAACATGTTAAGACTTTTAATTTATATAAATTATAAAAACTAAATGACCTAATTGGAACACTTTTAAAACTTGAGTTATCTAATTGAAACACTTTTGAAAGTTAACTATTTTACAAAAATACCCTTTATATAAATATAAAACTAATAATAAATCTACTTGAAATCGCAACTAGTAAATTTTAACAAACTAGCACGCGTCATTAACACTCTCGCCTGCAACTGATGCATGACGACTAGTGAATAATTATGGATCTGACTGGTATGAGAGTAGGATGAGATACAATTTCACAATTAAACATAAGATTTTAGATTAGTGGATTATCACTTTCAGTACCATCCCTAGTATGAAAGTGAATTAATGGGTAGGTATAAACTTTAAATGTGGCTATTGATTGTTTTAATGATTTTATTATACTAATTGAAGTTGATGAGAACGTATGTTTAACCAACCTATATGTAGGTTTAATGATTTAATTGACAGGATAAGATGAATCAGTGTAAAAACATATTTGTTGATATATGAATAAATATACATTTTAACAATACAATATTATCCCTCATTTAAAGCATTTTTTGTAAAAAATTCATTTATTTATACACTTATTTATTTTATATTTGAATGTTGTCATCCCTGGTAGTCATTTGATGAATTTTGATGAAAAACTTAAAGCAAAACTGAACTTTTATAAAGAAAAGCTCTAAGGTACGAGTATATAGGCACCCCTAGATGGCCATGTGGCTGTAAAGCATGTTCTATGGAAAACTGCAGACTACACGACCTACTCACTTATCCCACACACTCATGTGCGGACTAGAATTGAGTTTTTAACCTAAATTCACCCCCCGTTTCAACATAACTTCCATTGGATCTTAAACCCTAACCTCGGTCAAGCCATAGGTGATTTTGATAATTTCTCAAGAGTTTTTGAGAGATTTGAAGGTCAAGATTGAAGATTTCATAGTTTCAAGAATGATCTAACATCATCCATCCAATTTTCACTCAAAATTGGTTTGAATTCCTCTAGATCTATTATGAGTTCTTTCATCTTCTTGAATTTGGGTGTGCTTTATGCAAGGCTTATGGACTAAACTCTTATTATCACTTAGATTAAATGAAATGTAGCATGATTTGACAACTTGTACATGACTATTGGTGTTGTTTATGTTAATGTCATGATGAAACTTGATTATTCTTTAATGATTATTTTTATTTATTCTAGTTTGATGAAATGTTCAACTTTATGGATGTTGTAAGCATGTTATGTTGGAAAACCTCATGTTCTTACAAGACTTATGGACATAATTGCATTTTTTGTGTGTAATTTAATGACATTTGACTAGTAATGATGAATGAAGGTTGAAGGTTGAAGGTTTAGCAAAATTGGGCAAATGTGCATCCTTATGTTTATGTTTGAGTAAACCATGGTGTATGTCATGAATATCTATTGTCATTGATTATGAATAGATTTTGTAATCATGGTTTGATGTTCATGAGTTGAAGGGTATTTTTAGTTGTGTTTATTTTACGCAAGTTAGGATGGTTGTCATGTGTTTATCGTGTTAACTTTCCAAAAATTTATGGAATTAGATAACTCTAATGGGAGTTTAGTTCATATTTAACATTGACATAATTATATCATTAGTTCCTTATGGCATAACTTTAGATGGCTATTGTGTGTTCATTGTTCTAGCTTTTCAAAAAATTATATGTCTAGATCTCCTTGACGGAGGTTTAGGCTATTTCCATATATCATGTGTAGAAAATGATCTCACCTCGAGTTTGTGTTAGTTGTTAATTCTATGCTAAGTGAAATCAAAGTCCAAATGGTATCTTTAATTGATTGTGTATCTTTGTCTTTACTTCCTTGATTTGTAAGTTTAACTTGCTAATCGTTTTAGTTAATTCAATATTCACAAATTCAAACTCAATTGATCGGTTCAATAGTGATAAATATTTAGTATTGGGAGCCATTGTGTCCACGGATCGATGTTCGGTTCTTATCTCAAGCTATACTACTATGCGATAGGTGTAATTGCCTATTGTGTGTAGTTAGTCTAAAGGCGATAATTATTTCTTAAATTAACAAAAAATTGTGTGAAAATTTCATATCAAAAACATGTGTATATATATATATATATATATATATATATATATATATATATATATATATATATATATATATATATATATCAACTCACATCATTAATATTTTGTAAAGGATAAAAATTATAAAGTGTGCGAGAAACCATTAGGAGACACGGGTTAGATGTATTCATGTATGGGCTGCTTCATGTATAGGATTGGACACTTAAGTTTGATGCATTATTGTTGAAGGTTTAGACGTCGTTGTATGTAGAGAGCGTCAACCCCTTAAAAATAATAAATTTTTAAAGTTATATTAATCAAAAGTAGTTTGGCTCAACTAACCCTAAAAGTTACTATAAGAGTTAAGTGATTTTTTCTTCAAAATGGTATCATAAAAAATTTTATTTTGAATCTAAAGGCTTATAATTTTATCATTTGCAATAGGTTTCATTAAAATTGCTATTTGAATCCACTTAACTACACCTACTTAACATTGTTACTTTTTTCCGTTAACTTTCCTACGTTATGAGTATTTTAGTCAAAACAATTATAAAATAAAGAATGAGCCTCACGTGAGGAGTTTATGCATTCAGCCTACTTTGCTAATCACCATTACGATTTGACTCTACGTGCTAGATATAATAAAATATAAGAATAACCACCTATAAGTGGTTTCTTTTTAATTTTATATAAAGCATACACCAAATATCAATGTTATGAAAACCGGACCGGACCGGCCGGTCCGACCGGGAACCGGACTCCAAACCGGTCCGGTTCGGTGCTTAAAACCGTTTTGACGTTGAACCGGTGGTCGGACCGGTTGAACCGGTCGAACCGATGGTCGAACCGGAACCCGGACCGGTTGAACCGGTGGTCGAACCGGTCGAACCGGTTTTTTATATAATTTTTTATTTTTGAGTAATTTTTTACATATATTTATAAAAAATAATTATAATTTTATCCGGTTCTTATATCCGGTCCGACCGGTTGAACCGGTCCGACCATCGGACCGGTAAAGCGTCCGGTTCACTGTCCGGTCCGGTTCTGATAACATTGCCAAATATAAAACTACAAACAAGTCATATGATACAAGTTGTTTGAATCATAACCATAAAACACAAATCAATCATAAAAATAAAAAAAAACAACAACAATGAACAATATGACTTTAATGGTCCATAAATAATAATCATAACACACGAATTATTGTAACCATAATTAAACTTTAAACAAAAGGAATTATATGATGTAATAAAACGGACAAAAATAACATGACTACTAAACCAAAAGGCATTAAGAAAACAAAATAACAAAAGACCACTATAAATTCAAATCATAATTGCAATTATCAAAAAAGACTAAACGCGTAAAACCATCACGTGGGGTTATTTTTTTATTTTGTAAATGTTTTGATTAACACTCCCATGTTGGAATTTGGAAAGTTAACAGTGTTAATCAGTTGTAATCAAATGGATTTAAATGATAATTTTAATAAAACCTGTTAATTCAAATAACAGAATTTAAACATCTGGATTCAAATGATAATTTTTGTGAAACCCAAAAATGAAAAAACACTTAACTCAAATAATAAACTATTAAAATATCAGCTAGTTATGAATAAAGCTTTTAATTGTCGTGACTAGTAATGATTCAAACCTAATAAGTCGTAGTGTCATTGTAATAGACTAGAAAACGTTATATGCTATTTGTTCAAGTGTTTTTCATATTGATTCTTTATAAGTTCAAATCATAAAAATTCAAATAAATTATGTACTAACCGAGTAACAAAACCAACCAACACTTTGAATCTTCGATAGCCAATTTCAACAAATATGATTGATTATGGTTTTCTGATAAATAATTTAACCAGTACATATTGATTATGTTTTTTTAATAACAGGTTCAGCTAAAATAATTGGCTATGATTTTTTGTAACCAAAGTGTATCAATTTTTAATACATAAGCATGTATTCGCTTGCAAACTTTCATGTCTTTTATGATGGTATACGTACATGAAATGCCATGTGGATATCAAAGTGATGATATATTGATATATACAATAGAGTAAATTATTATTTTCATCCTTATGGTTTGCTTAAAATAATTATTTTCATCCAAAAGTTTAAAACTAACCATTTTAGTGCATTAATTTTAATTAACTCACGATTTTCATTCACTTTGTTAACCCCATCCATAAATTCCGTTTATGTGCCCCTTACATAAGAAGCATTTTAGTCAATTTAACTTGAAAAAAAAAAACCCTTTTCGGTTCCCACTTCCCAGACTCAATACCTACAATTGATTGACTTCACAATCTACAATCATATGTCGGTTGGCTTCACAAGATGCGGCTCCTCATCCATCTACTTCACAACCTACGACTCATATCGATTTCACAAGCCGTAACTCTTGATCGATCGGCTTCACAGACCTGCAACTCCTCTGTTGATCCTTCAAAGAATCCGTCATCATGGTTGTTTAGCTATGGTACATTTCAAAACAAGATTATGGGTTCGATCCTTATAGATTTATAGTGAGTTTGCATTACTTTCTTTCAAATTCTTGTTCACTGCCATGGTAGTTCTATCTTATGGTTGTTTGATTTTAACTAGCGCAAAATCTATCTTTTCATCATAGAGACTTTTTCACTGAAATTTTTTGCTGTATTTTTATTTATCAGTTTGGTTTTATTGGTTAAAATGACAAAAACAAACATCACATATAGAAAAAGGTTTTCTTAAAGTTAAATTGACTAATATACCTCTCATGTGAAGGTCACATGAGTGATTTTTAACGAAATCCATGAATGGGGTTAAAGGAGTGGATGAGAATCATTACTTAATTGAATCTATTAGACTGAAATGATTATTTTGGGACTTTTGGATGAAAACAATTATTTTAAACAACCTAAGAGATGAAAATAGTAATTTTCGTTTATAATCTACTAGCTTTAGTAAACTCGTATATTACACAGGTTGAATAAATAATATATTGAATATAATAAAAATTTATTATTATAAAATTATATTTTAAGATAAGAAATTATTGTAATCTTCCTTATTATAATTAGAATGAATTTTGTATAAAAACAAACATTTTATAAAAATTTCATTTTTAAAAACCTTTTTATTATAACTCTTAATTCTAATAATTTTTATTTATAAAAATTTTACTTTTTAAAAACACTAATTTTAAAATATATCATATTTCTGAAAAAGTTTCATGTCTTAGAAAAATTTCTTATTTTATAAAACTTTGTTTCTTTAGAAGTAACATTAAAAGTTCTCTTTATTAATTTATTATAAAACTATTATAATCTTAAAAAGAACTAAATAATATAATTAGTAATTAATGTGATTATTTAATATGAGAGAAAACGGAAAAAAATTTGGTAAGAATGAATGTGGTGCTGACGCGTGTCCGCTATAGTTACTGTTTTATTAAAATAGAAAGATATTACTATATAAATCAAAACATTGGGACACATTTGTAATTTTACAAAAAAATTAAGACACCTAATACAACTTTTTAAATATTAGGTACAAGGGTTCTATAAAATTATTTCTATTTTTCCTCTCATTTAATAAACTTCTTTTAATTAATACATTATTTAATAATATGAGATTATTTAATTTACTATATTAAATATTATATAATTTATAATATTTTAAATTAATATTTAAATTTATAAATAAGTATTATCTTATTTAAATTTTAAACTAAATACTTTTATAATAATAATAATAATAATAATAATAATAATAATAATAATAATAATAATAATAATATTTATTAACTATTATTTATTTTTATTATTATTATTATTATTATTATTATTATTATTATTATTATTATTATTATTATTATTATTATACATTATTTTAAGTAATACCTTATTTGTAATACTTTAATTTAATATTAAAATATATATGTTTATTATTTATATTTTTATAACTTAATACTATTTGATTTAATTATTATTTTATTTAGACACTTAAATATATAATCATTTATTTACATAGTTATAATAATAATAATAATAATAATACTCAAATGCATCAACATTTAAATTAGGTCATAAATAAGACTCGATAACATTTATTGCATCACTCTATGTAACAAATAGATAAAATTATTAGGTTTTCTTAATGTTAACATAATAATTTTTTTTCTCCAAACTAATTAAAATCTACTTTGTTTTTTTTAATAATTTTATATTTAAACATCTAAGGATTTTTTTAAAACTAACCATAATACTTTTTTCTCTTTATTTTTTTTAAATTGATACCTACTCATTTTATCTTTTTTAAAATTTATACTTAAGCCTTAAAGTTATGTCAAATTTACATTTAATCACCTGAAGTTTTTTTAAATTTTATACTTAAGACTTCAAGTTATATCAAATTACATTTTATCACCTGAACTTTTTTTAAGTTTTATGCTTAAGCCTTCGAGTTACATCAATTTTTTTTAACCAATTTAAAGTAGAGCTGGTTAATTATAATAAATTCACAATTTACGTATTCACTAATTTTCTTCTTTGTTTTAAGGTAATTATTTTTTTATATATTTTTTCTGTTACACTTTTTTATCAGAGTTTCGCACGTAACCTTTTTTCGGTTGGTTAATACTAACGTATAAATCATTAGAATTAAATCTTTTGACTTTTATAACCTCCATTGCATAGCGCGGTAATACCCAATAGTGTGTATATATATAGGGGAAGGAACGGTTGTTAACCCACCTTTATTGCGATAACACGTTAACACTAATGTAACAAACACTTGCACCATGATTATGTAGTGTAACTAACTTTTACATCGCGTTACACCACTGATGTAACAATTTTCCCTCTATTTTTAAAAATTTCACCCTTTTCTTAAAATCGTCTTAACTTTTTTATATGATATTATTTTTTTATACAAACTACACCATTAAATACATTATTTTAATATCTTTAATTCGAGTATAGTCTTGTTATATTTAAAAAAAATTTAACGTTCATTGTGGACCACTAGTTTACCACTATAACTCTAGCTTACAGTGATGACGTGGCCTGCTATGGACCACTAGTTTGGTTAACGGGTTATCGCAATAAACAAGGGTTAACATTCGTTCTCTATTCTATATATATGTATATATATATTGAGAATTTAAATTTCAACGACAACACATATGTTAACAATGTTTTCATTAAGTGTGTGGTCGCACAAGGTTGTTTTGATTAAACTTAATAGTACACGCATTCAATTTTTTAATATATGTTGTTGATGTGACCATTCGATCAACATGAAGGACATTTGTGGACCCAAGTAGAAAGGAGGGGGGCAACCGTCGCCCGTAAAAAAAAAATTTTAATGTTATATGTGTGTGAAAATCCCGAGTGCCCCTCTAAAGTTATGCAACCGTCTTATTTTTGCCTTACACAAAATTTTTTTTTTGGGTACGCCGCTGATGAAGGACATCAAAAGTATGAAAAAAAAAGGTTATTGGATTTTAATAATCCCAACTTTCATTTATTGGCCAGGATTAATCTCAACTCACGAAATATTTATAGACACCCCCAACTTTAAGCTTATTTTTCTTCAACGATCTCTTACTAACTGAGAGTTAACACCGTTAGTTTTTCGATAACGTGGACTGTTTATACGGCCAAAACACTAAGCCGAAAGTTAAAATTAACCATCTGGTCCGTCAATTTGTAACTTATGCACCTAAAATCCGTTAATATCCACCTTCTGATTTGAACCACTTAACTCGTTCGAGGTAGATTTCAAGTGACGTTGCAGGCTAGAAATCGAAAAACAGACTTGGTGGAGACAGGGTGGCGGCGTAGTTAAAAAATAGCTCAATATTGGCCTCATTTCATGAAAAAATATAACGGAGGTTAACTCTCAGTTAGTAAGGGATCGTTGGAGGAAAATAAATTTAAAGTTGTGAGTGTATTAAAAATTGCCTAAGTTGGGATTAATCCCGGCCAATAAATGAAACTTAAAATTATTAAGATCCAATAACCCTAAATAAAAAGAGTTTTAAAACCGATAATATGATATGTGTGTACAAATGGTTGAAAGTGTATAGCTAAGAAAATATATATAGATAACTATAATATAATATAAATAATGATTCTTTTGGAGCTAAAACATTTTTTTATTTTTATATTTTTATATATAATGCTGACCCTCATACTAAGGTCAAGGATTTTATCCTCGATTCACATAACTTGTTTGTTGTCGACATTATCTACCGTTAGGATAAGTTAATCAATACATTACGTTTTTTGTTTCGTTTTAGCTTAAAATCTTATATTTGTATTTAGAGTGATAAAAACATACATAGTCTAATAGAATCATAAAACATAATCATATCACAATCGTGTTTATAGGGTATTTGATATCTTAACAAGAAGTTCACCCTAGGTGTAGTACTACAAGCAAACAATTCTATTCATTGCGAGCTTTGAAGAATGTTGCTTTAGATCTACACTACCTATATTTGGTTGGGTCTAATTCTAATTGTGTTAGAAATTTAGTTATTAGTTTTTATTTTCTACATAATAATAACAAATAAATTTAAAAGTATGATTAGATTACAGATTACTTAAAAGACGAGGATGAAAAATAAATTAAAACCTATTGTGTGATAACTAAACCAACCATCATAAACATACATAGCCGAACTATAAACGCAAATATCATCATCTTTTTTTTTTTTTACTTGGGTCTCGGGTAATAGAATAATCTACAAACTTTTTGTTTATTTAAGTAACAAAATTATATAGAAATTAAAAAAGATGTGTATCGAAAATCTCAATGGGTAATCTTAACAACTAATGTATACCTGATGACTGACAAGTAATTACTTGAATTATAAATATATTTTACAATTAAGTATGAGACTAAGATTAATGACATCCTTTGTAAACCATTCCATTACGATTCCTTATGACATTTTTTTGTTCATTATATTTATCTGTTTATGTTTTAAGCATGAGTTTCAGATTGTAGATAACTAGTGTTTTAACCCGCGCTACGCGCGCGGAGTTTGGTTGTTTTTCCCTGTCTTACGCGACCGTGACTTTCTTCGTTGTCGGGTTGGCTCATCGGAAACCACAAAAGCGTATACCGATACCAGTTCGATTAAATATCGAATACCGATACTAATGTTTGACGTCAAAAACACAAAAAATAAACGTTTGTGGTCAAAAAGCAAACTTCACCTGTGTTACGCGTAACGAAGTTTGGTTGTTTTCCTTTGTCTTACGCTACCGTGACTTACTTCGTTGTCTGGTCGGCTTATCGGAAACCACAAAAGCGTATACCGATACCGGCTCCGATAATGTCGAATACCGATACTAATGTTTGAACCCAAAAACAAAAAAAAAATAAATTTTTGTGTCAAAAAGCAAAAATATAAAACTTTGTTGTTAATCCTAATTAAAATTTGAGTTTTAAATACATTTTGTAAAAATATGTGATCAATATATAAAAACACAAACTTATATACATTTTGTAAATTTGTGTGGCCAAAATATTAAAAAGCAAACTTTACTGTAGCAGTGAAGTTGCTTTTTAATATATAATATAATATAACTAGATGAGGGGTTTGACATTGTCTCATTATTTATTTTGTAATTTAATTTCCCCCTTTTTAAACTTTTCATCAATCTTATATCTAACTATTTATTAGACGTTAAAAAAAAAAATACTTATTACCTTCTAACTACCATGCTAACTTTCTTATCCTCCCAACTACTCAAATTCTTTTAGCCGTTCAAAAAGCTACGTAATATTTTAGTTGGGATCCTAGAATTAAAGACAACAAAAAAAATTGTCACAAAAAGTTTTAGCTAAAATCATCGGTTATTTAAACTATTACAAGTCCTTATATGTCCTGTATTCACAAATAAATATCAAACTGGTCGTCTGAAAATATGTCATGTTTTTAATTGTGTCAAGAAGGCGTCTTGACACAAATCAATATACGAGCCGTGTTCAAGTTCATCTATATAACCCGTCAACCCTTTTATGAGTTAATCTAAAGTCTTTTAACACGTTAGTTTATTAACCCGACACGATTAACACCCTAAACTCACGGACCTGTTTTTTAATAATATTCTTTTAGCTTTTGTTCGGTCACACACGATTGATCCGGCACGGGTTTCCCTTCATGTTTTTCAGTTAACACTCTGAAAATCGCCATTTTTGATCGATAAGAAGGTGCTTTAAAGTCTAAACTGCAATTCACCCTTCAAATTTCCCTAAATGAGCGCAGGTACACACACATATTTCTCTATATATCTACATATATATATATGTGTGTGTGTTTTGTATGTATATACACCGAACAATCAAACATTTAGGGTTTTCTTCAGTCAATTGCATTCAACTGAGGTAACTTTCGACTTATTAGTGTTACAACTTTCTAAAACATTAGGGTTTTGACGTATCTTTTGATGAATTGTTGTTTGTTTTCGTCTCAATTAGTGAAATCACAACCACTGCTTGTTGCAGAAATCAGTTTAGGTGTTTCAATTGCCCTATGCCTAACTTGATCAAGTGTGTTGAAAGTGACTTAATGTTGTATTCAATGACTCATCAGTCATGTAATTTGGGCCCATTTTTTTATTTGTGGCAATCTGCACCTACTGCTTTTCCAATTGGAGACGTTAAGTTGATGTTCTTGTGATAGGAGTGTTATTATTGGTACTTGAAGGATTGTGATTGTGGTTAGTCCAAGGATTGTGGTTAGAACATTAATTAGACAAGATAGTTGGATGATCAGCTAATCTTTGAAGGTGACTAGAAGTGTAGAAGGACATGTGCGCTATGTGTTGTTTTCAGTACTAAAACTGGCTAGTCGGACCAGAACTTGTTACATAACTGGTCTGATCGAGTACTCTTGAAACCATCTTCCTATACACCGGTTGAACGAGTGAACCGACCTATGATTGGAGTGGTTTAACAATGTGATTTTGAGAAATGGAAAAATGAAGAGAGGAGAGAGAAAGGAGTGTGCACGCAAGTGATCATCTTCTTGTTAAGAGGATAAGTTAGGCATAAAAAGTAAGATGATATTGCATTACTCAAATCATAGTTGAATTTTCGTCAAATATTTGCAATAATGTTCAAAACATCTCCAACATGTCCATAGTGGACTTTAGTTTGTTTCCAGGGAAATTTTTGTTCCTAATACGTATATAAGGCCACACCCTTCTAGTGATCATCTAGGATATCTCAACCTTGTTGTCTATAGTAAATAAACAAATCAATTTTGAAAGGACTGCCACTTGGTAGGATTCTTGGTTTAAAAAAGTGGGCCTTGGCGCGCTAGGCAATTGAGGCGTTCTAGGAATCACCTTAGAAATATTAGGTATCATGATCCCATGAAGCAGCTTGAGTTTTTCCATGTCACAGCTACTAGGTTAGTTGTCAATGGGAGATATGGAGATACCTAGGATTAAGTGGGGCGTAGTTAAGAGGGTTGGACTAATGGTTGAGATGCTCGTAAAATATAAAGGAGTTGGAGTGATTGTTGAGTTGCATGTAAATATAAAGGAGTTGGAGCGATGATTGAGTTGTAGGTATAATAAACTGCTATCTAGAATTAATTTATATGTATTTCTATAAAATATCGGGTGCCTAGCGTCCATGTGCCTAGTGCCTTCGCCTTGCCTCTCGGCTTCTAGGATCCCATGCACCTTGCAGCGCCTCACACCTTTTAAAACCAATGTAGGCTTGTTTGATCACTTGCCCTTTGGTTTTTTTCTTGGTTTTCTGTTTAGTGAGACTAAAATTGCCTCCTTTCCCAGGAAACAGCCTACCTTTTGCCTTTGGTTGTTTAATCGGTTGCTTTTTAATAGAGGTGACAATTTTTACACATTTACTTATTAATGGTTTTATTCTGTTGCTTATTTCAGATGGTTCAAATAGACTAGTTTTGCTTAAAGTGGAACCAGTGAAAGTTAGCCAAAGTATATTTAGTGCATACAACCTCCTAAGTTTTTTATTTAAAGATTTGATTATTACCATAAAAACATGTTTTACATAATCGTAATCATAAAAGTGGTTATAGGGAACGCGACCCTGTCAAGTCCATTTTGACCTGTACTAAAGAATGGTTTATTTTAACCTAATCTTGTTTTGACCTGTTACCCAACCCATCTGACACCCCCACTCATCTTGCCACCTTTTATTTCAATATAGAGAATTTGATGGATTTTAATCTTTTCAGCAAAGTGGCTAGCTTCAGTGTTAAAAACTTCACAAAAAAATCAATATTAATTAATGAGATGCCGATCTTGAAAGTTCAATAAATGTCAGAATTTTTTCGTTAGCGCATGTTTGATATAAGAAAATGACATAGTGTAAATGTTACAAAGGCCTTATATGGATTTGGTTCTAACTTCTAAGAACACTATCAATGACAGAACATTACCATATTAATCTCCTGCATTATTAATGCTATATGAAATATCATTGTTTGATAATTCTTCTAGACTGTTCTGATTCATAATCTAAATACAGATTCGTTAAATGAAATGGACTAATATAATTAAATTATATTTCACAAAAACATTGCTAACTTAAAATGCGTATATAAACTTTCTGCTGAAATTCAACTTAATTATTTGTGTATAACTTCTAATTTAAAACTTAAAAGAATATTTTATTAGCAATTTAAGGACACACCTTCGTTATATATTGATAGCGATTTGATCAATATTATTATCAACTAAACATCCATCACACAAGAAATCAAATCAAACTAGACTTCTAAGCCACTTTCTTCACAGCTATATAATTTAAAGATGACTTGATAACATCACCTTCAATCTGCAACGACTAGTTTCAAAAATTATCAACAAACGCATACTTTACTTTTAGATAATTCAAAGATGACTCAATAACATCATATTCTACAAATGCCCCTAAGTTAAAATGATACACGACTGATAACAAAATTTAAAGATTTCTCAAGATATGCTCCATTGAATGTTGAACCACTGAATCTAATTCTCTCTAGAGGTGGCAAAATAATTTGGGCGTTGGGTATGTATCGTAACATGTTAAGTTGGCAATTATGGTACAGTCAAAATGTGTCATGTCTGACCTGAGACTCTATTTGTCCAAATTTTCTAGTTTTTTTTTAATTAATAAGTTGTGTATCAAATACCAATACTCATTACGTATAGTATATTCTTTTAGTAATTTATCTTTTATTAACTGGTTTGGGAGTTTTTATGCATTAAAATACACCTTAGGTGATTTTCAACCATTTTGTCCATTTATCAAAGAGGCTTATTTAATGCATGCTAAATTGTCTTTATTTATGCTCAATATGAGATGCATAATCATTTCAGCCCCTCGTGATCATAGAAGATTAGAAGTAGTTCATTATGGGTTCTCAAATTACATAATTACTTCCATCTATTTTTCTTATTTATCCTGTTTTTCCATGGTAGACCATGAATCATGCCCTGTTGTTTTCCAAGTCAAATTTCATGTAGATATATTTAATTTTTATAACTTTTTATAAATTTTACAAATTTTAACTTTATTGTATCACCAAATATAACTTTTAGAAAAAAACAAAGGTTTACCTGAAATGATTCAGAGGCCTGGCCTTTTGTTATCAAACAATCTTACCTTTGATCAATGCAAAGGTGGGCTCTGCATCAGCCATTCAAAAGCTATCTAACAGACCTTAATATATCATTTCTAGAGTATCACGACTTTAGTTATTCACAATCGATTTTCCATGTTAAAACGCATATACTCCCAATTGCAGTGTGCTAAAGTTTTGCATTAGTTCTTGTTGAAGCCTGAGAAAGTAAATAGACAGTTTCATGTTTCTGATTTTTAAAACTTCATCTTAGGGGTTTTTGGGATTTGCTTATTTTAACAGTTTTTGTTTATTTCCATAAACAAATATTAACGAAGACAACTTATTTCACCCTAATGGTAAACTTGTGTTTTGAATCCGCCAGAAAATCAATTTGGAATGAGCAATCTCCAACTACTTACTGGAAAATAACTTAGTTCACCCTAAGTTAATTCAGACAAGTATATCTAGTTTTTCTTGTTGGATTTTTATAGTCAGTGAGGATGTACATTCTTGTAGGATGCATTTTCTGGAGTGAATTTAATCCAATGTTCACAAGACCATTGTGTATAGAGGTGGCAAAACGGGCTGGTAGGGCACATTAAGTAACAGGTCAGAATGACCCTAACAGGTCATTTACGTGTGTGGTTCATAAAGGGTCAGTCGGTTGTACTAATCAACATCTGTATGTCCTTTTTTTGCTTATGTTATCAGCAGTAATGTATCAAATATGATTCTAATAACTACATTGTTTAAATAATAGGATCTTTTTCTTTTGTATAAAATGATCCAGGACGTCCTAAGCATATTAATGCATGTTAGACAACTTTTGACCAGTTCAACCCATTAGATAGGTTTCACATCTAGTAATTTTTTTAATTTACTTGTTTGATCCGCTCTCAACAAATACAATCTGAATTGTCATTTCATTAAACGGATTGGAATCTCCACTTTAACCCTGCTTTGCTCTTAGCCTCAAAACATAAGCTATTTTTATTATAAATCATTTACTAGACACATTATTTTTTCCTTTTCAGGTGGAGCATTTGGTGGGAATAGAGGAGCACGGCCAGTACCACCAGAGAAAGGAGTGTTTCCATTGGACCATTGCACTTATGTGATCTGGTATCCTCATACTGATTCATTTATCCGTTGGTGAATTCAGTAGAGATAAAAATTTTAATCCAATTCTATACGAACGGTTCGATTCGGTTATGTCTTATTGCTTATGGGTCAGTTGGGTAAATCAAGAGATACTTCGTCCAAAATAGTTGTGATGGGAAGCTTGCAAGATTTTGATAATAAGGGTCATTAATGATGAAATAGGACAATTAGTAAATTATAACTAGCCAAAATGTGCAATTATTTTGGGACAAATAAAATAAGATGAACAACACTTTCGGGACAAAGGAGTAGCAAAAATGGAAACAGCCCAAAATGTGTGTCAATGCAGACAGCATACTAAATTACTATGTTGAAATAATTAGATAATAATATTTTTTTTTTACTAATTTAACACACAAATTATTTATAAAGTATATAAAGATTGGACAAAAAGCCTTCCGAGTCAGCCTGCCCGATTGTTTCAACCCATACAAAAAGGTTTCAATGTCTTGACCTGAACTCGTTTTTATTTGTTACCCAATTTAACCAACAAACCATTTTACAACCTCAAGCAGCCAGTAGTAACCCTCAAGTAGTTTATGAGTTGTTCTTTTGGTGTTAATTTGCTATGATGTTTAGGAGAAGAAAGAATATAAGCTGTCTCAAAACTTCAGGGCATAAATCCGAGATATGCAGACAATTTTCTAAGAAATACTTGGAATGCCGTATGGCAAAGTGAGTGGTTTTTTCCCCCTTATAATATCTTTTCAATCTTGGAATGCCGTATGGCAAAATGGTTTTTTTCCCTTTTATAAATAAATATCTTCACAATCATCATAAATATTGTGGATTAAAGTGTACCTTTTAAGGTTACTAACAGTAAATATTTAAAATAATTGAATCTCTTTTAGGACTAACCAAACCACTTTTTCCATTACTTCTGGTTTCGGTTGTTTAAGGTTCATTCTCATAATATACTGAAAAAACCGAAATATTTTAAACTAGTAATTAGTATTTTACAAAGTTAATCCCTTGTAAAAAACCCCACCTATGCTAAACGCTAATTCTAAGTCTCTAATATATCACCTAACATACAACAATCTCTAACTTTGTTCTGTAATTCCTCCCAACTCTCAGTTGGGCCCCAGAAGGGAGTCTGGAAACCCTTAGGGCATTTGAAGAGCTGAGAGAAATCTAATTATTCAGATTTACTAATTTTGTAATTATTATCATATTGAAAACGGCATATAGAAGGGAGTCTAGTAACCTTTTGCCTCAAAAAGTTATAACAACAAATTTGTTTAACAGGGTGTTAACATCATCGTTTTCTTGTAGTTTGACCTGCTAGTTGTCGCCTAGTTGAATCTAATGCAAAAAGGAAATCTCTATTACGACCCTGCCGTTGAAAGTTTTGCTTATGCCACTGGTAAATGGTTTTTTGCGTTGACTAAGTAACCAAATCGAAAAAACGATTTTTTTTAGGTTCTAGAAATAACCGCTTACCCCTTGTTTATGAAGTGGAAGCAATTCTTACTAAGTAGGTCAAAGTCAAATTACATTAAAATCTGTCTTTAGGATTCAATAAAAAATGCATTGTGATGTGGTGATTGTTTACAGGAATTTGATGGCAAAAACAAGATATGCAGGAACTAGGGTTTTGGGAATGAAAACACTCTGAAGTCCAAGTTTTAGTACAAAAATTTAATTTAATTTTTTGGTTTATGATTTGTATAGGCCGCCACCGTGGTGAGCCATTGTTTCCATAATGGTGATTTGCAAATGATTTTGGTGTTGGTCCCAACACATCAAAGAAAAACTTGATGCTCCAAAATTTTATCGTTTGTTTGGTGATCGGTTTGGTTGGACAATCAGACTCTAAGCTTGATTTACCTCTCACATGATGTTCTGAGTTGGTTGTGTTATGTGGATTTGGGATTTATATGGAATTCAACCTTTTGAGTTGTGTAAGAGCTCCAATACTACCAAAATTGTTCATTTTACGTTACATACATTCCACTCTTCTTAATCTGTTTCATTTAACAAATTTTTCACACACTAATCATTTGTGTTGTGTTTCATACCGATTGAAAGCTTATATCTATGATTTTTACTCTGGTAAAACGTGTATCGAACCAGTAGTTTAAATTTAAATTTAACTCAAAAAGAAAAAAAGGTACATAAAAATGGCGTGCTTGCCGTTTATTATCTCCTTTTCATGGATCTTCAAATAGAACTTAATTAATAGTATATCATGATAACTCTTAACAGTAAGCTGGAATAGCTCAGTTGGTTAGAGCGTGTGGCTGTTAACCACAAGGTCGGAGGTTCAAGCCCTCCTTCTAGCGTTTAATTTACCTTTTCTTATAATTTTGCTTTCAGGTA